>OZ005650.1:209838337-209928337 GCA_963930645.1 Salticus scenicus | reverse complement strand
CCGTTCACTTCGATATATTTATCTTATTCTAACCTATTAATTTATTTTATCAGGGTCAATTCCGTTGTTAAGTTTTCATGCTACTATTTCCAGTGCAATAATCCTCAAAATTCATATTTATATGAAAAATTTACAATTTCGCTATGTGGATAAAATCGTAAATTACGAATAATGTACGAAATTTTTCTATTAGAATATTTGTATTCAATTATGTTCAAACAAATATCATAAATGTAATTTTGAAGTTGTCTAATGTATTTCTGATCCTCAAAATGGAAGTTTATGCTCAATTTTGCCTTATTCTGACATGTTAAGTAAATCGTAAATTCCAAATAACTTACGAATTTTTTAAATTGAAAAAAATCATAGTCTATGATATTCATGCCAATACCCGAAATAATATTTCGAAAGTGGTTTGACATCTTTACGATGAAAACCTCCCTCAAGATTGACGTTTATGTGAAATTTTGCTCTATTCTGCCATGTTAAGAAACTCGCAAATTTCCAATAACTTACGAAATTTTTATATTGGAAATTTCATAGTCATAAATATTCATGCCAGTGTCCTAAATAATATTTCAAAAGTAGTCTGACATCTTTACGGTGAAAATATCTCTCAAAATTGACGTTTATGTGAAATTTCGCCCTATACTGCCATGTTAAGAAATTCGTAAATTTCCAGTAACTTGCGAAATTTTCAACGTAGCATATTTATAGTTACCGATGTTCATTCCGGAATCAAAACTGATATTTTAAAACTGGTCTGACATTTTTACAGTAAAGAGTTTCCATTTAATGCACGTTTAAGTGAATTTTTGTCCTATTGCCCCATGTTAAGAAAATCGTAAATTTCTAATAACTTACGAAGTTTTTTAAATCGAATGTTGCAAATGAATAGAGTTCTTGCCAGTGTCGAAAGTAGTATTTTAAATTTGATCTTACTTCTCTGCGACAATTTGTTCGTGAGATATCGTGTACACAGATTAACAAACTAACACACTAACAGACTAACAGACTAACACACTAACATACACCCTACAGGCAGACACCATACAAATTTTGTCATTTTCGGATTCCTCACACCTGAAAACGTATAAAAAATCAAAAAACCGAGGTCGAAAATTTTCACGATTGCCTAAGTTCCACATACCTATAGTATGATGGGGAACTAAATATAACAATAAACATTCATAAAAATGTATCACAAATGGTCCCAAATTCATTAAACACGAGCTATTCTTTAACAGGGTGAGAAATCATTCGGCTTGTAAACAAACTTTTATAAAAAAAAAAAAAAAAAATTCGCCATAACCTGCTAAATCAACATAAAAATGTTATTAAGTTCATAATATCTCTAAAAGCACAAAATGTTCCAGAAATGTAACAGTCATATAACATCGAAAACTTAGAAATGTTTCAAAAACTTTTCGAAACATTCAGTTTGCTTTCCGACTAGTTTTAAAAACGTAGAAATGTCCGCGATTGTAACAAGAGATCGGATACTTAACAGAAACATTTCAATTACTTAACAGATGGAACATGGAAAAGTTCGAATGTTTCAGAAACGTATCAGAGAGCAAACTTAAATTTGTTACGTTTTTGAAAGATTGAAAGCTTTTTGCAACATAACTGAAACGTTCTGTGCTGTATGGGATAGGATTAATTAATCATAATATGCTAACTACGATGCTATTATGTCATCAGTAAATATTATGTTATTACAAAACGATAGTACATTACCTTTGCTCGTTGGCTTTGTTCCATTTGCCCGTCGTAGAATCACTCTTCTTTTTCCTTGATTGATTATGAGGTACTTCTACAAACTTATCCATAGTCAAAGTAAACACGAAATTCAATTATTAGAAACTTTTTGTGCACCAAGAAAGACCGGTCGCATGCGAGAGAAAACATGATAACACTAACCTAATCAACAAGTGTGCTGCTGTAGTTGTTGAGTGGAACAGAATCACTATCTCACAGATATGGTGATCAAAAGTTTCGAATCTCACCAGTCTTAGGACTCGACCGGTTTTGAAACATATTCTGATTTTCAAATGTAAGCAACACGTGGATGGGTTGACTTTGACAGATCTTCTTGTCTCCCGGTAGTGGGAACATTTACACAGAACTTAAACAGAAAAAACGCATTTTTCAATTTTAAGAAGTTTACCGGTTATGCAAATAGACGATATTTTTATGCTTTCATACTACAAGTGAAATAATATCCCTATTCAAAAATCTTTATTTACATTATTTTTACAAGTAACATATTGTGCACATAAAATACAAACATTACACTTAATAAAATATTAAACTGTTTATTAAAACAATTTAAATGTGCAAAAGGTCTTGTTTATGCGTAATATTATAAAAGTTATCGAATTTATATGTTTTAATAAATTATTTGGAAGTATTTGGAAATAGTCAAAATTAGAATTAATATTTACTGTACACATTCAAGGAATTTTGTATCTAAATAGTTCCACTTCAGTGATGCCTGCTAATTTCACATACCACTAGATAAAATTCAAAATAAACCTTCTGTATACTTTTGTTTTACCAAAATATTTTAGAATTTTGTTTCGATAGAGATATAAAAATAGGTATACTTATAAATTAATCAAAAGTTCATATCTCATTAATAAATTGAGTAAATGTAAAGTAAGATATGTTTATATAAACATTATACAGTATTATAATTTAACTTGTATAAACTTAAATGAAGTGAAAACCATTTTAATTATTTGGTAGATTATCCTAGGTAAATATTAATTACATATATGTAATTGAAAGTTTTGTATATTTTTATTACCAATTTCCATTATTTTAAACGAAATATAAGTACATAAATATATTATTTTACTTCCTTTCATAACTATTATGATAATTTACATAATTATATTTATTTTTTATATGCTAAACATTCTGTATTATCTGTTTCATCTATGTAATTAAGCACTCAAGTGCTGGGATTATAATTGGTTTTACAATAAGTTGAGTTATACGAGATATTAAGATCTTCAACGAACACAAATTTTTCAAATTAAAAACATGACAAATTTGAAAATGCTGTATAGTATAGGCAAAAGTAATATCGTTCTGTTACATTAAAAACATGTTTTCTAACGTTTTTGACATCATATACAGCTAACAATCAGCAAGCAATAAATACAGTCAATTGATTTTACATCTATACCTTGAACCTGATGCCGTTTCGAAAATATATTAAAACATGGTCTAAATTCGAAGTAATTTTTTCTTATGCCGTTTATTTGCTTGATACACCTATGTATACACACATACAAAAACAGTACCCGTCGCTTATTAAAATTACATTCGTCCTGAGCCAAAGTGATTATATTAAGCGGCTGATTTTTATATCTGGCGAAAGTTCATGAACTCAAGGAAAAGGTATTACTTATCTGAATTTGGAAAGAAATTTGAAACGGTAACGAATAATAGGATTAATAAGCAATATTAATTAATTTTTGATAAATAATTAATTATTTTTTCCTGCGATGTAAGTAAATTAAACGCTTTCCAAGTTCCTCTGCTCTTTTCTTTGAGGAAAAAACCATCAGTACTTTACCAAAATTTTCAGTATACTTATAAATTTAAAATATCTCCGTTTAAACCTCTTGATTTATAGTTATTTCAAAATAAGAAGTGGAAATCGTCTTTACATTAAAAATTTATATATATATTATTTGTAAATCAAATCAAATTTGTAACTTTTTACTGCGTGTTGAAGAATACTTTCCTCGAAATTGTTACGGAGCTAAGTTAAGGGGCGTGTTTAATTTGTAACTATGCAAAAAGTTTAAAATTTTCGACAATAAGCAATAACTTCTGTTTTATTATTTTACATTATTATTATTATTTTTTTTTAATCATTTTATAAAAAAAAAAAAAAAAAAAAAAAAAAAAAAAATTAGTGTGCATAAATGATATTTTTGGCTGCTGAGGAGATTTTTTGAGTTTATTAACCGGAGGCTTTAAAAGTAGCTTGCATTGGTTTGATTCAGGTCCTGGCAATTTGTCCAGATTAAGCGGTTGATTTTATTAACCAGTGAATTTATTAAGCGGCGGTTACTGTATTCATACATATATGTATATATTTACAAAAATTACAAAAAAAAAAGCGATAGACATACACAGAGTGTCCCACAAGTCTGTAAACATTTTAAAAATTCTTTAAAAAAATCATTCTCGTGAAGGGAGATTTTTTTTTAACGATAGTTAGACAAATAGATAATTTTTTCTCACTTATGTGAAAGAAAAATATGCAACTGAAAGTCCTAAAAATTGAACAATTTTGAGTTTGGAACAGCTTATTCCTTATTTTGCCTCCTACTTGTGCATACATGTAGTTTTAATTGCGATGCTTACTTGGTGGACAAAGCGTTATTCATGAAGATTTTTCTCTCATGCAAGAACCGCCGACTGAAGTTGCAGTTAGCAGCATTATAACTCATTTGCTAACTGTAATTTTTGGTGACGACGGTGCCTGTAAACAACATATGCCTGTAAACATTTGCATGCGAATAAGTGCGTTTTTTCATGAAAATGTGTGATCTGGTCATGCACAGTGACCTCTATCGACAAAAAGCTTAATTATTTAAATGTCTACAGACTTATAGGACACCCTGTATATATACATACATGTGTATGTGTGTGTACGTGTTTACACCTATTATACTTATGATAAATCTTTTTTTTTTATAGAAAAATATATCTCATGCACAAAAAAAAAAAAAAAAAAAAAAAAAAAAAACGAGTTGCTGGTAAGTTTATTTTATTTTTTTCTAAAACGAGAACTTTCGCACGTTTATTTAAAAAAAAATCGTACTAAAGACCGCTAGTTATGTTAAAAACATAGACTTTAAAAACTAAAGTCTATGTTAGTTATAAGAAGATATAAGTGATTGTCCTTGGCAAGAATTTACAATTCTTTATCTCAAAGTTTAAACACCCGTGATTAAATATATATATACAGGGGTTAGACAAAAATATGGAAACACATTGTGAAATGCATGTTTGAAAAGAAAGATTGATTTTAATGAAATATGTAGGTGGTGCTAGCGTTTTAGCCTACTGACTCCACCTATACAACTTCGTAAATGCGCTGCACAGTCCAGTCGTTGTCTGAGCACTGTTATGTGAGGTTGTCATTGCATTATGTCAGAGTTAACAGACTTCGAACGTGGGCAAATTGTTGGAGCGCGTATGGTTGGTGCTTCCGTAAGCAAGGTAGCCAAGGTGTTTAGTGTTTCAAGAGGTACTGTATCGAAGATTTATTCCGCATATTTGAAATGCGGAAAAACATCATCCGCTAAATTACAGCGCGGACGAAAATGTGTGCTGAGTGATCGTGACCGACGATCATTAAGGAGGATTATCACGAAAAAGTAGGAGACCACAGCTGCAAAAGTTACTGCTGAAATGAATGTCATGTTACCAAAGCCTGTGAGTACCAAAACAATTCGAAGGGAGCTTCATAAACAGGGAATTGCTGGCCGTGCTGCAATTGAAAAGCCATTCATCAGTGATGTTAATGCCCGTAAGAGGAAAAAGTGGTGTTTAAGTCATAAAGCCTGGACTATAGAGCAGTGAAAGAGAGTCATATGGTCCGATGAGTCTTCTTTCACATTGTTTCCCACTTCTGGCCGAGTTTACGTCTGGAGAACGCCATCTCAAGCTTATAATACAGACTGCTTGTTGCCAAGAGTGAAACATGGCGGGGGTTCCGTAATGGTTTGGGCAGCCATATCGTGGTCCTCTGCTGGCCCCATGATAACTCTGTCAGGGCGCATTACTGCCAAGTCTTATGTGAACATTTTGGCCGATCAAGTACATCCCATGGTACAAACTGTTCCCCAATGGTGATGGTGTCTTCCAGGACGACAACTCCCCTGTTCACACAGCTCACATTGCCTAGGACTGGTTTTCTGAGCTCGAGGATGATTTTTCGCATCTCCCCTGGCCACCACAGTCACCAGACCTGAATATTAAAGTGCGGAAAGTGCGTTCTCGCTATCCACCGCCAACATCGTTATTTGAACTTGCCACCGTTTTGCAGGTAGAATGGTACAATATTCCCTTGGCAAACATTCATGAACTGTATTTATCCATTTAGAGAAGACTGCAAGCTGTTTTGAATGCCAACGGGTTTCCTACACCACATTAGGCAAGGAAACATGATTTTTTTTTTTTTTTTTTTTTTTTTTTTTTTAAGGTGTTTCTATATTTTTGTCCAACCCCTGTATATATATGTACAAATGTTCACGATCCTTGCACTGCATTTTCAGATTCGCGACAACGAAAATAAAAATACAGTGTCCTAAACGATGTTATAATTAAAGTATATATATATATATATATAATCACAAAATAATAATATTTCGTTTTATTATGCATCAAAAATGTAAAATGTCACTCATTTTTACTTCCATTACCCAACTACCGTAGGTAATGGAAGTATTGTATTCGGTCCAAAAATTCGACAACGGGTTTTCACCTGATTTACACGTTTTAAGGCCCCTGAGTCCAAAAAAGTGGTTTTCGGAAATTGGTCTGTGTATGTGTATGTATGTTTGTATGTTCGGATTGTCATATGTTTGATTGTCATATCTCCAAAATTAATAAAGATAGAACGACGAAACTTCAGAATTGATACATGTCTGGGGTACAGATGAATTTTCCAAATTTTTGTGAACATTGGAAAAACGGAAGTCCGTATCTTAAAAAAGGCTCTATCTATTTTCTTCAAAATTGCTATATAAACACTCTATTAGATGTACTTTTGATGGATATTGTTGGTTAGTTTAGGAAAACTTATAGGTGCCTTGTATAAATAGCTCAATTTTAGGTCTCGCAAGATCACTACACACTCTTAAAACTGTGCCCCTTATTTCAGAGGTACATTTTTCACTTCTGTGCCTTTGAAAGGTAAGAGGCACAAATTGTGCCTTTGAAATTAAGAGGCATTTTTTTGATTTTTGTGCCTCTGAAAATTAACAGGGATATATGATTTTTGTGCCCTTGAAAATTAAAAGGCACATGTGGTGCCTTTGTAATTAAAAGATACATTTTTACTTTTTTGTGCCTCTGAAAAGCACATATCTGAGAATGGTGTACATTGAGAATCGATCTTTGAAATTATTGTCTTAGATGTATGAAAATTTACATACACGTGCATTGAAATGGCTCAATGTTAAATATATTAAAAATTCTCAAAAATTCTTAAAAATTTTAACCATTTTTTTAAAGTATTAAAATGCTCCATTTGACCCAGTTTCTAAATTTTCCTCTCGATTTCACAATATTATAATTTATCAATATAATCTAAACATATTTGTGTATTAATTTATATATTTATCAGTTAATTTCTATTAAATATTTTTCTGTTAGTTAAAAATTTACATGTAATTTCAGCATTCAAACATATATATATATATATATTCACTTAATTTAACAATCAGTGGTTAAATTCATGCAGAAATATGGTTAAAATATATTGATAAATTATAATAATGTAAAATAGAAGGGGAAATTTAAAAAGGCATTCTCATGAAACATTTTAAAAATTTTCAAAATAAAATAAAATGTTAATACTTTGAGAAATTTTAATATATTTAATGGTGATACATTTGTATTTGCGCATGTACGCAAAATTTTCATAACTCTAAGACAGTAATTTCAAAGAATGATTTTCAATGTGTACCATCCTCTCTAGGCACAATGGGCTTTTGAATAGAAGTTTCTTATTTTAAATTCCTTTTTGTGCCTTTTATTAAAGGCATGTTTCTGTGATTTCATGAAAATTGCACTTGTGCCTTTTTTTTTCTCATCTACTAAAAGTTTCATGCTTATTTGGACATAAAAAAATTGTATATTTCCCCAATTTATGGGGTTAAGCTTATATAAATGTTAGTTTGCATAGATCAGATACAAAAAAAAAAAAAAAAAAAAATATTCTTAAGAAGTGACCAAAAAATATAGTTATAGGAATGCACATGAATATAGCTCATTAAGGGCCCTCTTCACTCACCGTCGCCGGAAGCCGACGCTAATGTTATCCTATGGGAAATTTTTCTTTACAAATAACTCATTAACTAATACATATTTTTTTTAATTCTGTTTTCCCATTCTAAAAATTCCCAGCTGTTAAATTGACGGACCTTTTTTAAAAAATTATTTTTTTAATGTTTAATATTTTATTTTAAAGCTGAAAATACGAATTTTCAATATGTGAATTTTTTTCATTTTGCAATTTCAAAATAAAATATTAAAAATTAAAAAAATACATTTTTAAAAAAGGTCCGTCAATTTAACAGTTGGGAATTTTCTGAATGTAAAAACAGAATTAAAAAATATGTATTAGTTAATAAGTTATTTGTAAAGAAAATTTCCCCATAGAATAACATTGGCTCGGGCTTCTGGCGACGGTATGTGAAGAGGGCCGTTAACTACGCTTCTGAATTAAGCGCAATCTTTCATCTGGAGGAAAAGAAAAAAAACAAGATGCAGCATGAAAGCCACAACATTTGTTGCAGCTGTCATGCTGTTTTCGATGCAAAATTTCTGTATTTTGAAAACAATTAGCCTACATTTATTTTTCCTGATGGTGCATCAAACTTAATAATTTTCACCCAAAATAACTGTTATTTTATTTTTCCCATTAATGGCATTTTTTAAACTTTTTTTTTTTTTTTTTTTTTTTTTTTTTTTTTATCTTTAAAGTGTTGTTGTTGTATGTGCGTGTGCATGAACTTTACAATTATTTTGTATTCAGTTCAAATAATATTAACATATTAAATTTAAAATATATACAAATAAATAAATTTAAGTCTAAAATCTGATAATTTCCAATTTGTTTCTTAACTTCACATATTAACATTACCTTTATGAAATTGATAATCGTAAAATTAAAAATGTTTGTCAATTACTGTTAATTAAGCAATTATTACACTTTAAAAATCCTTTACATTCTATCCCCCCCCCCACACACACCTGCAAACCCCTTTCTTCCTTACTTTCCTTTTAAAAAAGTAGTTTAACATAAATTGCAGAATAATAATTTAAATACAAAAGTACTTAAATTTTCGAAAAATAAATAATAAAGATTATTTGATTGAAAAATGTTGATGAAAAGAAAACTCTTTTGAACTAATTATTTTGTTGTTTGTCAATCCATCGTTTCTGCTATTTAGAACATTTACAGGGATCACAGTGTTGCTCTATTTTTATGTGTTATTTTACTCTTTTGTCACTATTATTTCAGAACAACAATTTAAAAAAGTATTATAACATTGAAACCTCAAGAATTATTTTTTCTTTTTAATAGTGGTAACAACATATTAAAATGCATATAAAAATATAAAAACATTGCGACTCCTGCATTCAATATCTTAAATTTCAGAACTGCTAATCCCTCAAGGGAGATAAACATGAATTGTTAACACTTATTTTAGATTTCCTTACTATAATCATTATAACATTAATTTTAACTATGTTTAATTATCACTGATTACCTAATAAATAAATGAATAAAATTAAAATTTGTAAATTTTTGCTGCTGAGTAGTTAGAATATATAGTAAATATAAAATACAAGCGAGTTAAATAATCATATTTTATTAACATACACATCAACATTTTTTATATTTTAATAAAATGATTTAATAAAAATGGTTTTGAAAACTTCTTAAACATTTTGAACCAATCAATAAACTGACTATTGTTACAGGAAAAGTTCAGAATACAATGTACTTTGACATGTAAAACTGCTACTTGATCTCTGTTGAGCTTTCTTTCTTTTTTTTCGCTATAAAAAAAAAACTTGGCACTGGCCTCTTCTTCTGAGAACATTCACCTATAAATATAAGAAAAGAAAAATGCTCACGATTTTATATTTATTTACGATAAATGTAAATATCGAATTAAAATATTTTAGTTAATTTTTTAAATAATATGCACATATGAAACAACTTAAAATGCAAAAAACTGTTATCATGCGCCCAGAAGCAGAATTTCCTGCAACTACCTGCAGAAAAACAAAATTTATCAGGAATTCCGGAATACCGGATTAAGTTTAGCATCAAGGAGAGTAAGCAATTCATAAAATATGTAAAATGCACACCTACAAAGAAAATAAATTAAGAAAATAAGTGCTCCATCAGTAGCCGAGCGGTTGTGCTCAAAACCGGTAGACATGAAGTGCTGGGTTTGATCACGGGTTGACCATGTCAACCTATCCATTGAAAGTTTTCTATAGTTTTCTCTGAAACTTGCATAAATATACAGGATAGGTCCCCTTATAAAGGCCCCAACGGAGAGCAAAATTACAGGGAGAATAAAAATAAATTATTATAAACCTAATAAACTTTATCTTTGAATTTAAAATTAAAATATTCTTTACCATACTTAAAAAAAAAAAAAAAAAAAAAAAAATATATATATATATATATATATATATATATATATATATTCTTGTGGCATACAACGTACGAGCTACATTTAAATTTTAACATAAAATTCAAACGACTGAAACTATTATTTAGCAAAAGGTACTTACTTACTTTATCCTTAAGTAATTTTCTATCCACTCATCATAATGGCTACTCCCATTCCAATAAATTGTTTCGTTCCTATTATCGCTCAAACTTCAATTCACATTTGTTTGGTATTTATTCCACATTTTCAATTTGACGTTATTTCAAATCTTTGAGACTTATAGTTACAATGACTTTTCACTGGACAGATCCATATTTTTACAGAAATTCACAGAAACAGGTGCACACACAATATCTTGTAGCAATCTTCTTCGAACATAAACATCCGCCATGATAAAGACTGATGCATACTGGGTTCGGTTGTTACGCATGCTCAGTTCCGTTATATGCAGCGCTTAGAAATCTGAACAGCGTTTTTAAAGGCACAAACGTGAGTTTGTGACTCTCGCCGAGATCGAAGTTCAGTCGGTGCTTTTCATTTTGTTGTGCCTTCTATATTTCTTCCAGTATCAGAGGCACTTTGACGAGTGAGCCTCTTGATAGAAGGCATAATTTACTTGTGCCTTATATTTAAGAGCTACAGTTTTAAGAGTGCATTAAAAACCGCAGTGTGGATTTTTTTTTTCAAACTAGGCATAATAACTCTTTTTTAGATACCCTTCCATATGTAATTGTTGTCTTCCGGTCAACAATTGAGTTTCTCAAGTTTTGGTGAAAGCCTGTAACTCAAAAACGGTTCTAACGATTTTCTTGAAAATTGGTAGACAAACCAATTTTAGATATCCTTTGTCATGTATTACATGGTTATTACTGGAAAATTAACAGTCATCTTGCTTAGGTAGATTAATTTAGATCTCGGAAATCGGTGTTTCAAAAGATTACTCAACCATTTTTTTCTGTTATGTTGTAACTTGCCATGTAAACTTTATTTTACCATGTAACTTGCCATGTACTTGCCATGTAAACTTTATGTCTTTACTCGTGTATTAAATTTCTGATATCGGAACATTTTTAGGTTAGGTTAATTTTATATCTTCTGATCATTTAATCTCAAAAAAAAAAAAAAAAAAAAAAAAGGAAAAAAAAGAAAGAAAGATACATATAATATGTGTAATAGTGGGTAATGGAAGACGCGTGGTTGTTTCACACCCGTATTTTCTATAAGTACATAAAATCTCCGTCGAAAATATTAATTATTCCCTTTTACTGCGTTAACTAGTAACGAAATAACTTGTTTCTTTCCTCAATTCTGTACTTTTTTCTATTTATCTCTATTAAGTTATCAAAATTTATTAAATATTTTTTATTAACGAGTCGGTGAATAAATGTAAAAAATTGTTTTAATCTTATAATAAAATCATTCATAATTTGCAGAAACAGTTCAATAAAAAACTTTTATCTCATAAGACCTTAAAAATAATTTAATTAAATAATACCTGATACAGTCTTATTTAACTATTCATTATCAATCATATTGTTTCCAGTTTAAAAAAAAATAACTGATATATGAGCTTATTAATTGAAGCAAAATATTTAGCCTATATAAATTAGCATTTTACAACATATTCGTTTCGGAAATAATCTTCAGAAATTTGTTCTTTATTTTTTTTCTCTTTAACATTTAGTGCCTTTAAGGAACAACAAAAGTATTTTTCCCAGAGCGTTTGATTTAAGGAGAAGTTTGGTTCAAGTTAAACTTTCTTACATTGAAATACGCCCAAAGTGGCCCTTAGTAAAATATAGTGTTTCCTCTATGCTTGAAATAAAATTGTAAGGATTTTCTTTAAGGTTTTGAGTGAGAGTTGTATATATGGGTTAATATATATATTAAATAGTTTTTCAATTGTTTTTGCGGTTAAGTAGATGCACTTACGAAAATCCAATCTTTCGTAAAATAATAATAATAATAATAACTTAGATTTAAAGAAATATATAAATGCAATTATACATATAAGCTTATCTTATATAAAAAAAAAAAAAAAATCACGTAACTTGTTATATAGATATATATATTAGTTTTAAGGATATCGGGAACGTCTCTAACGATTTTTATGAAATTTTGTGGTTAGGGTTTCTACGGATCGAAAAATCAATTACCCTTATCCTCAATCTTCAGGAAAATTTGCATTCGCTGATAACCCTTTATCGGTCAATTGCAATATATAGCAGAATTTGGGTTTATTCGGAATAATAATATAAACATTTTCCTGAAAGTTTGGATTTAAGTGTTACTTAGGAATTTAAATCATTTGAACCTATAATTGTCTTCAGGAAAATTTGCGTTCGCTGTTTACTCTTTATCGGGCAGTTGCACCAAATGATAGAAATTGAATGCATTAGGAAAGGAATAAAACGATTTTAATGAAAAATTGAGGTTACGTGTATTTTAGGGAGTTAAATCGATGGAACATATGTTTATATTCAGGAAAAGTTGCAGTCGTTATTAATCCTTTATCGACCAGTTGCATCAAGTAGCAGAAATGAGGTTTACTCGGAAACGAACAAAACGATATTGATGACAGTTTTGGATTGAGTCCTTTTCTGGGTACTTTATCAATTATGAGGGTAAATTATAAATTAGACATTTCCTCATCTTCAGGGAAATTCGTGTTCGTTGGTAATCCTTTTCCAGTCAGTTGAAATGTATGACAGAATTTGGGATTACTCGGAAATGGGTACAACGAGTTTTATGAAAGTTTGGTTTACTTTTACTTTTATTTTTTTTTTCAAAGAAATAAATCGATCCGATATATCCTAATCTTTAGGAAAATTTGCTTTCGCAATTAACCCTTTATCGGTCAGTTGCACCATGTGGCAGAAATTAAATTTATTCGAAAATGGATATAATGATTTTGTTGAAAGTTTGGAATTAAGTGTTTCTTGAGGTGCAAAATCCATCAGACTTCTTCTAAACTTCAGGAAAATTTCCGCTCGATATTAACCTTAGTCAACCAGTTGCAAATTACAGCAGAAATTACTCAAAAATGGATACTCTAATGATTTTGAAAAAGTTTTAGATTGAGTTTTTTCTTGGGTAAAAAATCAATTAGATATATTATCTTCTTCCGGACAATCCACGTTTATTGTTTAGCTTTTAACTACCGTTTAGAAAATATCGCAGATATTGGGTTTTTATCGAAAAAACATGAAAAGATTTTGATTAACGTTTGCGGTTAAGTGTTTCTTGGAGTAAGGAGTCAATTAGACTTATCCCTATCTTCATAAAAATTGGCGTTTGCTTTAAACTTTTTATCTGTTAGTTACAAAATATAGAGTTTACTTTAATGTGGATATAACGATTTTTATGAACATTTGAAATTAAGGAATGTTTGAAATTAATAAATGAAGCACTTTAAAACACGTATAAAAGTTTTAAAAACATTTAATTAAAAACTACATATTTCTAAGCTTTTTGCCCTGAAAAGCAGAGCATCATCAGGAAAACTACATGGTTTTGTACAGTGTGCAGCTGTGTTACAAATATATATTCCATAAATCAGGTTAAAGCTACAGTTACATCGCTATTTTAATACAAAAAAATTATAGTTCATAGGTTGGAGCCACTCTACATTGACACTGAGGCAACACTTGATTACTGCAACTTGCGTTGTAAAAAGTACTGAGACAACACTTGACAACACTTGCAGTAATTAAGTGTTGCCTCAGTGTCAATATAGAATGGCTCCAGCCAATGAACTATAATTTTTTGTATTAAAGTAGCGATGTAACTGTAGCTTTAACCTGGTTTATGGAATATATATTTGTAACACAGCTACACACTGTACAAAACCATGTAGTTTACCTGATGATGCCCTGCTTTTCAGGGCGAAAAGCTTAGAAATATGTAGTTTTTAATTAAATGTTTTTAAAACTTTTATACGTGTTTTAAAGTGTTTTATTTATTAATTTAAAACATTACACGTGTCTTTTTTAAAAGTGTCTCTAAATGGGATAGATTTTTTCTAAGGAATGTTTGAATTAAAAATTAATTAGATTTTTTCTCATTTTCAGGAATTTTTGCGTTTGCTCTTAACCCTTTGTCTGCCGGTGGCAAAATATAGCAGAAACTGTGTTTACTCAGAGATAAGTATGACGATTTTTACTGAAAGTTACGGATTGAGGTTGTTTTGAAGTGAAAAATCGATTAATTTAATTCAAGTGTGCTTATAACCCTTTATCGTCCTGTTGCAAAATACGGTATAAATCGGGTTTGCTCGGAAAAAAATAACTACTTTCAGGAAAGATAGGGGTTATGGTTTTTATAATGTGGAAATCGATTGCACTTACCTTCGTCTTCAGGAAATCTCACATGTTGTTGTCCCATCAGCCTTCGGTTTAAAAAAATAAAACAGGATAAATGTTTACTAAGAAATGGATCTGACGGTTTTAATAAAAGCATAAGGCTAATGATTTTTTTTTTTTTTTTTTTTGAAGAAGAAGACAAACCCATGTGATTTATGCTCAATTTTAAGAAAACTATCATTTATTGTTGATTCTAATTTCCTCTCATTAAAAAATGTGGCAGAAATCGGGTTTATTCCCGGTTTTCTGGGGAATATCCTCCGAGCACTAAAAGTATGTTTTTAGCGGTTGATCAATATTCATGTCTGATATTAGCATACCTTAAAAACAGTTATTTGCTGAAATTTGAAATTTGGTCTTATGAAGTTCATATGAGTTTACCACTGTGTGATTAAGATAGTATATAATAGTGTGATTAAGACTGACAAGTTTTAATGAGTTTTGTCGGTGAAACTTAACTGAAAATTTGTAATAAACTTTAGGAACATATTTGAATATTCTTTTAATAAATATAAGTATTATATCTGAACAGGGTTTGAGAGAAATTATATTACGATGATGGTTCAGAAAGTAATTTCTCCAAGATGATAATTTTATTTGCGTTTGATTGAGAGCACCGATACAGATATCAATGGAAAGCTTGCAATGTCAGCTACAAATGGTGGCTTCATTTTCAAACGTAATTACAATTACGGGCAATAAACCTTCGTCAATCATAAATGGGATTTTTTCATGCCTTCGGCGAAGAACCGTAGTGCTTTACCATTGCCGCTTCGCTTTTCCTACCTGCGCACCACAACTGTACCGTTGGCCTTTAAGTTGAACCTTAAGTTTATTGAAGAAAAAATGTTGCAGGGAGAGAGATTCGGATTAAGGCAAGATGAGGTAGAATGTGCTTGAGTCTCAGGTATTGCAGGTTTTCCTGAGTTTTGTGGCGATCTCGTGTTTTTGAGCTTCCTGTGTAGATCTTGCGACTGCTCCAAATTAACTCTTCCTCTTCATGTTAATGATCCTCTTTAGAAGCCGTTGCGGGCCGTCCATTTTGGTGCTGATCCTAAAGATTTGATGCGACTGATGTTTGAACGTTCACAGTTCTTGTCCACTAGCGCATAGTACTGACATCAACACAGACATCTTATAAACTGTAGTCAGACGACGATGAATGTTGATGGGTGCACAAGTTTCCGCAGTCATAAATTCAATTACAGCGCGCTGTTTCAGCTGGACATCTGCACTGCATGCCAAAGATTGCTCGATCACTCTGGAACAAAAAGATATAGGAAGGTGAAACAAGTGACATTATATAGCTTAAACATCAATGCATCAATGCTAAACAGTCCAAAATGTTTGCAGTTCTATTGGCAAAATAGTGGGCTTGGAGCATTACTTTTTGAATCACCCTCGTATATACAACACACATTTTATTACGTTCGTGCCGTATATAATATTACGACATGAATAATATTATATACAACAAAATAGATGCAATAACATCTATTTGTTGTGTATAATGCTGTATATATTATAACAGATTTAACCGATAACACAGAGTTCAGTGTCAGCCAAACTTGGTCCTAAACCTATTTCATTTATAAAATTACTTTCAGATTCTTACTGCCTATTCTGCAATTTGCCTTTATAGTACTAAAGTGCTGGGTAAGCGGAAATCGTGCAGGTGACACGCCAGATTATTTATTTATTATTATTATTATTTTTTTTTTATGATAATATTTTGACTTACGAAATAATTTTAAAATTTTACTTGTTATAAGAAATTTTCAATTACTAACCATATTTTCTTCTACTAAATAAGTTAAATTATTTTATAATATTAACATTTAATAAATTAAAAACCAATAAAACTTTTAAAAGTAATATATATATATATTTAATTAAAAATCATTTTATTATATGACTAAAATCAATACTCTTCCTGAGATACAATCACATCCAAGCATTTAAAAATTTCAAATATTATATTTCAAATATAATATACTATTTGTACGGCTAAGAAAATTAGTTATCTTTAAAATTTATAAAATATGCGCATGTGAACATATCTTTTAGAGTGTTTCAATAACACTTTTATTACTGCGCAAATAAATAGAGATACGCGCAATCCCATTATCTAACTTCGTCTTGTTTAGTGAAGCAAAATACTGGAAACAGACAAGATCGGATTTCCTTGTCTGGATTCTTTGAAAGAATGTGTTAGAAATATTCTTTAGAAAATCTGTTCGTCTTCTTTTCCACAAAAGTTAGTACTTTTAAGGAACAGCAAGTATATATGGTACTTTTCCCAGACTGTTTGATTTAAAGAGAAGTTTAGTTTAAGTTAAAAGTTCTTTTACATTAAATAAACGCAATGCGGCTCTTAGCGAAACATGTTGGTTTCTATCTTTAAAATGAAAGTCAAAATTTAGTTCATTTCGACAAAAGTGAATTAGATATATTTTCTAAACTATGGAGGATAAATAAACCTAGTACGAAACTGTAACGGAAAATAGATGTAAAGGGAATTTTTAAACATTATAAATAATTAATAATTTGTAAACAAACACATTAAATTTTTAAAACTCGTGCGCATTTTCAATTTATAAAGGCTCTTTACATATATATTTTAATTAAATTTTAACAGGCTTTTTTTTTTGGATGCGGTTTATTAATTACTTAGCCTTGTTTCAGGATATTTGTGTACTAACTATAATTGTAGAAGTACAGTCAGAATATATATATGTGTATATAGATATATAATAAACAAATACATAATCAAATAAACGATTACTACATTATTTAATATTAATAAAAAATGTGAGTTAGAAATCTGGTGGAGATTTTAAGCCACGATTTATGAACAATTACGTTTCTTTTATTACAGGAAATCTATTATAAAATACTACTATATAAAAATACAAAATGGCAAGTTTATATAAAAGAACATAAAAAAAAGGATAGTGTAGCTATGCAAGATAAATTTAATTTTTAAAACGAAAATCGCATGCATAAAACGTATCTTGTTCCTCTCAAACAGAATAAGATGAGTGGGGCCATTTTTCTATATTTCGAGCCCAAGATCTAATGTATATTATGCATTAAAGTAGCGCATAAATCATTGTGAAATAATGGAAACATAATCATCATCTTCTTCTTGAAAAGAATCTCCTACATTTGAAAGAGATTGCTTTATAATTTGTGAC
Source organism: Salticus scenicus (assembly GCA_963930645.1). Lineage (NCBI taxonomy): Eukaryota > Metazoa > Arthropoda > Arachnida > Araneae > Salticidae > Salticus > Salticus scenicus. The sequence goes on along the minus strand of OZ005650.1, from coordinate 209,910,325 downwards.
TTAATCTTGGGGTATTTCCTCTTTTAAATTACTTCACATTGTTTTTACATTTTCTTTCATTTTCTTTCATCTATCTGAAACAGACAAAAAATACCGCAAGAGATTGAGAGAAGGTGGTATGAATCGTCAGTAATGTGTCGCCCTACAAATCCCTACAATATTTAGATGGTGATAACCACGTTTCGGTCAAAATTTAAAATAAATCTGTAGTTGAAAGTGTGAGAAAAAATTATCTATCATATAAACAACTCTAACGTTTTTCAAAAAAATTCTCATTTTAAATCCTTGTTTTTGTTTAGTTATTTGTTACTTTCGAAAAGTGTATAAAGAGGTCCTGATAAGACATGTCAAATGCTGTACTCGCCAACGTGGGTCTCTAAAAAAAGAATGTACGGATTTTCTTTTAACTGGTTACCAAATCATCATTTATATGCAGTGGTACATAGATCTATTACTGAAGGTGGTTATAGGGATTTTTGTTCCTATAGGAAAAAAAATCTGTCTACGGTCCTGCTAAACCGTTCCCGAAAAAGACTCGTAACACAGCTAGGACAGAAGACCGTAGTTTAATTTATAAATAGGAGATATATAGAAAACTATACTTAAGAATATTTTTAGGATAGCTTGAAAAAGAAAATAAATAAATATAATAATAATAATAATAATAATAATAATAATAACAAAAATAAGTTCAATTAGACAAATTACATTTTACTAACAGAGAAAAGTAAGTCTACGGATATAGTATTGTAATTTATATTTAATAAATGAGTAAGATTCGTTTAAAGTATGAATATTATATAATAATTTATATGCATTTACAACTTATGTATTAGTTATTTATTAAAGGGAAATTAGTTGGTGTGCTCATTAGTTATACGAATTTGTATAGCTCAAAACAACGCCATCCACAAAAAATGTTGTTAGGCGTGCACTAATGTGTAATAGAAGCCCTGCGGTTGTTACTCAACCTATTCTTTAAAAAATAATTTATAATTATTTTCTTGTTATTATTTTTTTTTCAGAAAATACGAATTTAAGAAAACTGTTGCAATTAGGAAAAAAAATTCGACAGCGAGTTTTTTGCGAATCGATATGTTTTGAAGTTCCCTGAGTTCCATTTTGGCATTTTTACGCTGATATGTGTGTATGTATGTAACGAAAGGGTCTATTCGATCGAATGAGGTGAAAATTGATAGTATCTTATAGATCACAGCAGCGATAACAGGTTTGATTTTAGTGAATCTAGTACTTTTTTACAGGGACACAAAGAAAAAGTATTTGTTATTATGGCCTGTTGGCTCAAAAATCTTAGGCAGGATGTCTTATTGGATTGAGCTGAAAATTTATGTATATGCTTTAGTTCACTGTCGCACAAAGGTTACAGATTTTGGTGAATCTAGCACTTATTTTATTTTATTTCATACTATATTATAATATTTTTTACAGGGACACAAAGAAAAATTCTGTGTCATTGTATCCTATGGACTCAAATTATTCAAAGTGCAATCTAAACGTCTTATTTGAATGAAATGGAAATTTGCCCATATATATTATAGATCACCGTCACTAGAACTGTTAGAATTTTTGAGAATCTACATCTGATAGTTAATTTACAGGGCTATAACGAAAATTCTTTATCATTATGACTTATAAGCTCAAAATATTTAAAGTGCGATAGCGTGTAAATGTCTTATCCGATTTCGCTAAAAGTTTTCACACATGCTATAGATCACTGACGTAGAAATTAAACAGATATTGATCAATCTAGCAGTTATGCACTTTTACAGGAACACTACGAAAATTCTTTACCTTTATGATCCATGGGCTCAAATTACTTGGTGTGCAATAGTGTTAAATTAAACAACATACAGTCGGTAACAAAAGTGTCCGAACACTAGCAAAAATTCCTATATAAAAAAAGTAGAGTTAATACTGTTTTATTCAATAAATCCTTGTTGAATTCTGTTCTTAGACGGTCTAAGAGCAGGATTCGACAAGGTTTTATTTAACAAAACTGCATTAAGTGTACTTTTTGTACACAGGAATTTTTGCTTGTGTTCGGACACTTTTGTTAAAGACTGTAATACATGGATAAAAATTCTGAAAAAAGATTTTTTATAGAGAATTTATTACATTTTATTATTTTCCATACTTTTTCGAATTTCATGCTCGAATAGATATTTGAGGTATATGTTAGAGTAAGTTTATTTGATGCAAAATTAGCTACAACTTAATATTCTTTAAGTCTACGTTTCAAAAACCTAGCAAGTACTGTTTTTTTTCCTAACAAATAGCTTGATACTCTATTGTCATTTTATTCCTTATAAAATGTCATTTTGTTATGTTTTATACATTTTCGAAATTCATTCTTGTATTGATATTAACAAGTGAGCGCCCAGTGTTCTCATTTGAGTACAGCTAATAAAACGGCACGTATTTTTTTTTATGGTTTCTTGGAATGATTTCTGCTTTTTAGTGACAGTTTATAGCGTCACTCTAAATGGTCCCTGAAAGTTTTATGTGCCTACTATTAATTATATCATAATTTGGAGAGTCATTTTATGATTTTTCATTCATCGCACATATATTTACTTTTTGCGCAGGTATACTAACTTAAATCAAGTTGAATAATAATGTATATTATAATACTTTCGAGATCTTTGCCAACATATACACTCCTTCTCATATTTATAAGGACACTTTATATTTTGAAATAACTAATGTAAAAATAATTGTGATCAAGATTATACTAAGTGCACTTAATATATCTAGTATTCTAAAAACCAAAATTGCTATATTTTTTTTAATATTAAACAAAGTTAATAAAAAATAATGCAAAATGTGTTTTTCTCGACGTTTTTAGATGTTCACAATTATAGGGACAATCCAGATTTTTTCGTTTTATTTAACTTTCTAGCGGATAAATTACAGTTGACATGCGAATTTGTTATTTACTGGGCTAGATTAATTCATATATAATCCTTCAATTTTTCTTGGACGGACATTACTGATAATTCCTCGAAAAAAAGAACGTTCAAGTAGTGAAGTATGATAAATGTGTTTTTCAAGTGGAAGGATAGTTTCAATCCGCCGAATTTCTAATGAAATTCGAAGGTCTAAAATTGCTGAAGGAAATGTGATCAAACGTTGAACTGCTGGTTCGATAGGAGAGAGATCTGATGCAAAATCAGAGTTGTTTTACAGAGATCGAAGACTCATAACTCCTCTTACTGTTCTACTCATAATGACTGCTGCTGAATTTGCTCGTAATTTTTAACGAAAGGTTAGGGTCCACATTTATGCATGTTTAAAATAACTAATAATATGTTAAAATGAGTAAAAAACCTGTAATAATCAATCAGTATTTAATGGGGGAAAGAACGTTTGTGTTAAAGTTGAATAAAATGGTAAAATTTTGCATTTTCGGATGAAAAATATTTTATTCTTGATTAACCAAATGGTTTTAAAAGTTACTGGCACGATCTGAAGATAGCGAAAGACAGAGCAGATTTTTTAAAGGCAGATATGAATCGGGCATTTTAAAGGTGGATCTATGGTGCTCTGGGGAGCTGCTTCTGCTGAAGGCAGAATGAATTTAGTAATTTTTTCTATTATTATGAACATCAAGAGAATATCCGCAAATTTTAAACGTGGAATTATCAGATTTTTGTTAGATTTTGGGGAGTAATAATATTTTTTTCAACAAGACTTACATTTTTGCTCTACTTTTAGAGCAATATGAAATAGTTTGAAGAAAGAAACTTCTGTATTATTGCCAATCCCATGGCCTAAAAGTTGGAAAAAAAACCTTAACTTATGATATTAGAAAAGTGCATGCAAGTGGATAGCAATTTTAAATAGTTTAAATGTATTAAGAATATCATATATGCTATACGAAATGGTATTGAAACTGATTATTAAAAAAAAAAAAAAAAAATGTATATATATATACCAGAGAGAATGCCTGATTGTTTAACCCTAAAAAGAGACCCCATAAAATATTAATTTAAAGAATAACTGAAAAAAATTACTAAAATTCGAGCTGTCCTTATAATTGTGAACACCTGAAAAATCATCTTTTTACCATATTTAAACTTTTTTAAGATATAAAAACGATAAAACTTTTTAAATATAGTCTATTAATGAAATTCAAATTAATTAAAAATGTATTTGTTTAAATAATAGTGTTCAGTGTTTAGTTAATATAGAAAAACGGGTGTCCTTATAATTATGAGAAGGAGTGTAATAGGAAAATAATCTGTTATCTCAAAGTTTTTCTATCTCGAAGTTTTCTAGCTAGAACACTAAACGTCAATAAATGAGGATAGGCTTTAAATTTGAAACTATCAGAATAATTGTTTAAGTTAATAGTATATTTCACTGACAGTTCTCTATATTAATTTAGAAGTGAAATAAACATCTAATAATACTTTGCAAAATTAATTCGGGCGTTAATGGGTTAATACATGTGTAATAAGGAGAGCGATCAATTTTTATTTTTATTTTTGTTATTTATATTATTTTTTTTTTTTATTGAATTTGATGACAAATATTGAAACATCCTCTCTTAAGTTAAAAGGAAAAAAAAAATCATCTTAAATTATAAAATTTTCGTAATTTTTATTTACAATATACTTGTAAGAATCGATTTCAGCTTTTTTGTTATGCATACGATAAATTATCAAAATAAATAATTAAAAACTTTATAATCGACGTTACCGAATGTGAACGAATTTTTTGGGGACGAACATAGTTTTCAAGGACTGTCCTCGGAATTCGAAGACATCTCGTCACCCTGGTTATAAGCATTATTAATCCTTGTGGTTGATTGTTTTATATTCTTTTTGCGCTTCCCTTTTACAATTAATTAAACCTATTATTTAAAGGTTTTGCTCAATTTCTGTTTTCTGTTAATTATAATTTTTTATGTAAAATGTTAAAAACTGGTGATTTTACGCGGATAATATTTTCAGTGATTTGTTACATTTCTAATAACTCTACAAATGCTGCATAAATTATTATTATTATTATTATTATTATTATTATTATATAGATTTTGCTTTTAAAATTTATTAAAAAAAAAAAAAAAAAAAAAAAAAAAAAGAGTTTACGAATATTATTTAATAAATAACTTTTTGATAATACAAATATTATTCGCATTTTTAAAATAAACTCTTAATGGAAAATTTATTTAATACTACTCCTCCTACTACTACTAATACTACTACTAATAATAATAATAATAAAATAGGTATTCCAAATTTGCTACTAGTTACAATACCGTACAATGAAAAAGTAATTCATGAAAGTATCTTGAAAGTAAGCCAATGAAAATGTCATCAACTCTCAAATTATGAAATCCAATAAAATGCTTTTAAAGTCGATATAACTGCATCAAGATGCTTCTCTTTGGGAAGTATCGATTCTTGTGTAAAAGTAATGGATTCTTGTAGCCAATTAAAATCGATTGAGATTGTATTCATGTATTACCAAGACATTTATTGATTATCTCTCATCTACGTAATAGATATCTGAATGAGAAACTACTTATCATATAAACTTTCACGTGTATGAAAAGGAATGAAAATTTAAAAGCTTTTTATATAAAACATTTCGTTAATTGCTATAATAAAAGTGATATTAAAATAATGATTAAAACTACTAATGAATATTCTTCTATGGATATATATATATATTTAACTTTCAAAGGCATGCGATTATGTTTTACTATCTAAAAATTACAGGTGTCGGCGCTGTCGCTTTTATTTTCATACCTGTATTTTTATAAAGGAATATCTGTATTATTCAATCAAAGAGATCCAGCAGTTGTCTTAGATTTATTAAAAGCTTTATAAAAATAGTGGCACTGAAAAAAAGTGACCGCGCAGATCACTGAAATTTCTGTTTCGATATTTGGTCAAAAGTGAATCCTGTATTTTTTGTGTTTCCCCTAGGTTATTTGTTAGATTGAGTTTGAGAATGAGGGATGTTTACTTCGCACTTTAAATATGGAATGGGCCATTTTATTGGTAACAAAAATATTAGTCTAAAACTTAATAATACATGAAACTTCATTAAATTTGCTTGTACTGTACACTTTCCCCCTATTTTTTTCCGCAACCTGATACTCAATCATTTACATGATACTCAATTATATCTTCTTCAAATTTTAAATTTTGTGCATATATGAATAACAACTTCCCTTTATTGTATGATGCAATTTTATATCTGAGTAGAGTTTTGTGAGGCTAACTCGAATATTTAAAGAGTTATAAATGTTTTATTAAGAAATTCAAGCATTTTTTGCAAGATTTTGCTTTATAACAGTAAAGGGGTATTTTGAAAATTCATGAAAAATTCTGAAAACGTGGCAATGTATGCCTTTATAATTATACTATCGTTTAAAACAAATAGTTTTAATATTCAAAGAAATATGAACTGCTATATTAAGCAATTTATTACTGTGAATGCGCGGACTGTTGCAAAAAACTTTGACATATGTTAATATTCAACTGTACAGAATAATAAAAAAATTCAGTTGATTATCATAAACATTCATAGAGACATCAGTGATTGAATGAATTTTTTTACAGCTGTTTCCTTAAAAAAAAAAAAAAAAAAAAAAAAAAAAAAAAAAAGTCTTTACTGTAAGTGATCATTCACAAATGAAAATTTGTATCAGTCAATTATTTGAAAAGAAAATAGAAACTTTTTCTAATTTTATATATATATATATTTTGTATGAATGACTTCTTATCGTAAAGACCTTTTTTAGTAAAAAAAAAAAAAAAAAAAAAAAAAAACTGAAAAACAGCTCATTTAATCACCGATATATCTATGATTTTTTATGATATTCAAATGGAAATTCTTATAAGGTACTCTATACAGTTGAGTATTAAACAATATCAAAGTTTTTTGTCACAGTCCGCGCACGCGACGTAAAAAAATATTTACTATAACTGTCCATATCTCTTTGAATATTTGTTTTAAACTATAATATAATGATTATGCATATGTTGCCATATTTTCTGAAAATTTCATAAAATTTGAAATAAAACTATTAGAGTTATTAATTAAAAACCTGCGAATGATAAAAATTAATAATGATATGCAATTTTGAGAATTCATTAATTATACTGATTCATTTAAGAAAGTGATCCGCTAGCAGGCGAAGATCGCTAGTAATATCATTAATTCATGCCAATTAATACTCTTCCTATTCTGTCATGTTGAAAAAAATCGTAAATTTCAAATAACTCACCAAATTTTCAAAATAAAATATCAATATTTAGTAAAGTTCATGCCTGTATCATAAATGATATTTTAAATCTTATACAACATTTATACGATGAAATTAATCCTCGTGTTATACGTTTATGCGAATTTTGCCCTAGTCTGCCATGTTAAAAAAATTATTAAATTTGAAAAACTTAAGAAATTTTTAATGTAGAATGTTCATAGTTAGTGATGTTCATGCCAGCATCATGAATGGTATTTTAAAATTGGTCCAATCTTTTCGATTAAAATATATTTCATAGTACAATTTTAAGTGAAAAGTCCCCCTATTCTCCAATGTTGAAAAAAACCTTAAACTTCCAATAACTTGCGAAGTTTACAAATTAGAATATTGAAAACAAATAGTGTTTTTTGGAGAGAGAGAGAGAGAGAGAGAGAATTTCATAAGTGATATTTTAAAATAGACCCGACTTCTCTGCGGTCATCAGCTCTTGAGGTAGCCTAAGCGTAGAGCTATATGGACCTGTGGGGCTTGAGACTCCCCCCCCCCCCAATAATTTCTAAGCCGGTGCTCCCTTTTTTTCCTCTGAATCTAAATGAAGAAAAATTTAAAACTTCATATTGTTAATAATAAAAAAACAGCATTTTTAATGCAACTTTTTTTTTTCTTCGGTTACTTTTTTTTTCTGTAAACTTGGCTTTTTAAGATTCTTTTTCGTAAACAAACTAAGAAAATTTGCTTCGTCTACAACTTTTCATGAAAAGTAAGCGATAAAGACATATACATACGAAAAAAAAAAAAAAAAAAGCGATTCTTTCTCAATCCCAACAAAACAGCAATAAATTTCGCGGACGGGAGTGACGTGGACCCTAGGGACGAACTTTGTAGCAGTGGTCATTCTTTGACTCATTATCGATGAGCAAAAGATGTTATCATTTTCTACAAATCTGAGTTGGTCAGTGTGAATGAAAAAATCTTCAATATGTACTTTGTTACGGAAATGCCAATGGCCAATGAACAGTGACCAGATTAAACCAGGTACCAGAATGAATTAGCTCCAGAAAAAAAGTCGTTAAGTTTAAAGTTAAACATGCATAATATTTTATCAATATATAGAAATATTTCACAAAATGTCAAGCCATGAACACCAAATTGCGACATTTTTTCAAAGTGTAGCGCCATACAGTGCATATTTGTCCGTTTTTATTTATATAATACAGAAAAATTATTTTTCTGTTGTCTAACTTGAGTGCAAAAAAATATTTTAGTTTAATGAGAAATAAATTTAAATCTGTGTAAATTTGTTAATGAAATGGTGGGCGTTTAATCACAAAAATATCATTGGCTTATATTAATAAAAATAGTTTAATGAAAAAAATTATAAATGCATAAAGAAAGAAATAATGAATATCAAAATTCTGTAAAATTTATTTATTTATTTATTTATTTTATTATTATCATGTATAATCTGGTTAATTTAAGATTGTAAATATATATATATATATATATGCTTTTTTGTATAATGTATGAATATATTTTGTGCACTTTAAAGAAATTAAATTAATCTTTAAAGAGATACACCTCTTATAGATAATAATGTAATTGTTTACTTTTATTAGTTCTTCCAGACGAACCGTTACGGTAGTTCTATTTATTCCATTTTCAGTAGGGAATATGCTATAATAAACCCGATTCTTATTTATTGGTTTATAAACTCATTCAAAAAATATTTAGTGAAATCAGAACGCATGAGTTACAATACTATATGAACGAATCAACAGACAGACTGACCGAAGCCCCAAACACTGTTTTTAACTTGGTTGGTAAGAAGTTTAGATTGATCATGCTTTATCTAAGTTTTATCAGTGAATTTAATTCTAAAGAAACAACAAGCAATATGTATGAGCTATATTCTTAGATTTTTTTTTATTTTTATTTTTTTTACCCATATGTCATTGTTCTTGCTTATATGTTATTTATTGATTATACGAGTAATACAGCCCTTAAAATTGTTTACTTTTCATTGATTTGAGTGCAGCATTATAATATAATTTTCTAATTTCATTATAAGCTGAGCTATATTTATCTTTCATAAAATAAAATAAATCCAAGAAAAATAGCCTATGGGTAGGAAAAATAAAATAAATAAATAAAATAAAAACTTGGATGTAAACTTTGTGTGTATTTTACAATATTACAATAATTGTTTTCATTGCATTTTTGATATTTTATTAATTTTAAAATAGCCTTAAAGAAGTATTTTCCACCTTCCGCAAGGGAACAACTGTTTATCTTATATGGAACTGTTATATTACAGAGGATTTTTGACCATCAAATAAATCTTAAATAAATAACTGTACTTCGTATTGGTGGCATTTATTTACACACCTATCGCATATTTGTTCCAATAAATTTCCACTATAGATCAAGCTATACTTATGATAAAAGCAATGAACTCAGCTGATGGTCAGGCTTGGCTGGAAACTTAAATGCCTCAATCACTAGGCTGCCTTTTCCTTCTTTTCAACTCATTTTCTTTATTTTAACTTTCTGTATAACTTCATTGATGCAGTTTCTTACATTATTTTTCACGCAGTAATCTAGGTAATGCAAGTTTATGCGAAATTATTCCCTATAATTTTTATTTGTGCGGTTTTGTACTTTAGTTTTCATGGAATAATCTAGATAATTTAAGTTTATACGGAATATTAGCTGTTCCTTTCATTGCCAGTTTTTAAAGTAGAATGCTGGTATTCAATATTTTTCATAATGTTGCTATTCAATATTGTTCATAATGTTGGTATTCAATATTGTTCATACGAGTATCACCAGTAAAATTTCAAAACTAAACCGACGTGATTATGATGAACGTAATCCTTACATTTTGAAAATATCCCTTATTTTGTCCGGGTCCATTAGTTGTCAACTAGGATGCTATATAACATGCGCCAATAAATCACCAAATATTCATCCCAGATAACTCTGTGGGAAAATGATATTCAGTACACCAACCACTTGTTCGATTTCAATAAAAAAATTCAGGTAACATACCTACATGATACAGAATTAGAATACCGAATTTAAAATATTTGCTAATGTTTGTTCTTGTATTATGCTGGAAACAGATTCAGACACAGAGAGACACATAATTTAGACACATCAATTGCTAAAAATATTTTTTTCAGATTAAGAGGACCTCAAAACTTGTAAACATACCAAAATTAGGCTCAAAAACAATACACTCTCTCTCATATTTAAATAAGAGAAAGTAAACAACTAACACAAAATAAAACCTAAATATGTTTAGAATATATTGTTAAACTATAACAATGTAAAAACAACGAAGAAAGAAAATAATTATCAAGGAGTATTAAAAATAAAAATAATTAAATTTATTTTTTAAAATTTAATTCAAATAATTTTCAGGAAATTTTAATATATTTAATACTAGCAGGCTACGCCCGCTTCGCTGGTCACTATTTTTAAAGGAATCACAATAATTAATGAATTCTCAAAATTGCATTATTTTTTTATCATGTTGTTAAAAAGAGAAAAAAAAATCTGATCGGGAAAAATGTCGCACCGGGTCCCCACTGCCTTCGGCAGTGTAGAATCGTGCGCTGCGCGCGCGTATCCCTTCGCCATCCTTATGACTTCTCAAAGTTCCATGTTATTACTCATAAACTTTCATTCTTAAGAAAAGGAATTAAAAAAATATATCATTTAGCATCGTGTAAAAACTCACACCGGGACCCCACTGCCTTAGGCAGCAAAGATCCATGCGCGTGCACATGTGAGGATACACGTGCGCTGTGCACGAAAATTCCTTCTCAACTCAAACTTTTATTATTAAGAAAATAAAATTAAAAATATAAATATATATATCATCGGGTAAAAACTCGCACCGGATCCCAAACGCATGCGCGCTGCGCTCGCACGTGTTAAGATAACGTGCGGTGCGCGCACATATTCTGAAATCAAACTTTTATTCTTAAGAAAAGAAAATTTAAAACATCATTTATCATCAGGTAAAAAGTCGCACCGGGTCCCCACTGGCTTCGGCATCGCAGTCTGTACTCGCTGCGTGCGCCTATTCCATCCCCACTCTTCCAGCCCCTCCTAATTAACCTAGATATACCAATTTTGAACGGTCTAACTCAATTAGCTGAGATGCAAAAGAAAACCTAATTAGGACACCTTAAAATTGTAAATCAGGTGAAATCTCGAATTCCACTTTCGATAATATAAATAAACTTAAAAACATCTTTCGTATGATGTATTAGAAATAATTTAATCATAATTAGAATTTGAAATATTGAAATTTAAAAATATTACAGCGCCGTCTGGCGGTAGAAATTTCTGTATTCTATTATTCCATTCCAGATCAACAAAGCTTTCAGATGGTGTATTACTTATGAAATTATTTTAATTAGTAGCTGAGATAAAAAAGAAAACCTAATCAGGACACCTCAAAACGTGTAAATGGGGTGAAATCTCGAATTCGACTTTCGATAATATAAAAGTACTTTAAAATATCTTTCGAATGATGTATTAGAAATAATTTAGTCGTGATTAGAATTCGAAATATTGAAATTTTAAAAAAATATAGCGCCATCTGGCGGTAGAATTTTCTGTAATCTACTGTTCAATTTCAAATCAATAAAGCTTTCAATTGATGTATTACTTATGAAATTATTTTAATTAGTAGCTGAGATACAAAAGAAAACCTAATCAGGACACCTTAAAACGTGTAAATCACGTGAAATCTCGAATTCCGATACTTACGGTAGTCGGTTAATGGAAGGTGACAGAAATTTGTGGCGTCTACTCTTGAAATTCAATTCAAATAAGTTTCAAAAAGACATATTACTTATTAAATTATGCTAATTAGAAGCTGAGATACAAAAATGATATAAACACTATTATAAAACGATTTATGTCTGACTTTTTTCGTGGTTTTCTCCTAAACATGCGTAATTCCGGGCTTAATACTGTTAAAAATCCATAGTATGAAATGTGAAAGGAGTATCAGAATTCGAAACTCTGCAAAATATAAAAGAATAAAGGCGTTCTGGGTTTTTCGTTGTTTTCTCCGAAACAAATGTTCCTTTTCTACGTTTTTGCCCCTTCCCCCCTTTCTGTCCCTTCTAATAATTTTACACTTGAAAATATCCGCAATCGATTTATCTTTCCTTAAAACGTAATAATAACAATTTAAAACGCTAACTCTTTTTTTTTTGCCCCTTCGCCCCCCTCCCCTCTCCTTCAAGCCCTTCCTAATAACTCTACCCTTTCAAAAATATTCAGAATCGAATTATCGGGCGTTAAAACCAAATATTACGAAATTTCAACGGCATATCTCTTTTTTTTTTTTCGTGTCCAATATCTCAATTAAAAAATATATAATACAAAATTTAATCTAATCTTTTTGTTTATCCACATATTTTCATGAAAATTGAACAGTAGCTTTATAGTATGCTGTCTAGGCCGAATATTAATTAAAATGTAACGTGAATGAAAATTTGAAAAAAAATTGAAAATTGCAATTTTTTTCCCCACTACAAAACACGTGACATCTTGATCGGTTAGAATCATTTCCCTTTTCATCTCAGTCTGGCGTTTGAAATGATGTTGCCACAAAAAAATCATACTTTAGTTAATTTTAAAAATTCTAATTGTTGTACCGATAAACCACGTGCACACTTAGATTCAGAAAAAAATTCCCTTTCATATAATACCGAAATCGTAACGATCGGACAAATATTTATCATTTCTTTACCACTTTTTCTGCTTTTAACTCCGTTAAAATATCTATTTTTATGCAATCGCGGTGAATTCTCAGTCATTGAGATCGCTTTCTGATTAGGCATGATTCTACATTTTAATTAATATCTCCACAACTAATTAAAATTTTCAAATTTTGTTTTGAAGGGAACCTCGGAAAGGCTCCAGAGCATCCGTATGTCAATTCTTGTATTTCTGCGTTCAATAGGGGCTGAACGTATAAAAAAACAGACAGACAGACAAACCTTTCCATTTATTATTATAGAAGACTAGCTGACCTGTCCGGCTTCGCACGGATGAACAAATTTTATCTAAAAATGGATCGATATAGAAAAAACTGCAAATATATCAGTTTATGTGTTTGTGGGGCAATATTAACAACTGTTTACAAAATTGTGACTTTTTTTAGGCATATTCTAAAGAAAAGTTCCTAAAGAGATGGAATTTCGAAAGGTAGAAATATTTAAATTATATGAATTAAAAATTAATGTGTTTGGTAAATAGATAAGATACAGCATTGCTAAAGGACCTCCATGACGACATTTTACTTATTTATATGTTAATTCTTAAGTTTATTTTTATTGCTATTTATATCTTTTTTTTTTTTTTTTTTTTTTTTCCCCGAAGTATTAAGATGACTATCTCTATTGCGTAAGTAAAGCCATTGTCGAGGAACGTTTGAGCTATTTCAGTGCTAAATTTCAAATTTCGAAACGGTAGCTATATTAATAGAAGAAATAATTTGCCTGTCTGTGTTTCACGCACAGTATAATCTATGACTCGTTAAGTTTAGAAATTATTTTCTATAAAAAGAAATACGCGCATATTTGCAGCATATATTTTCGATATTCCTAATAGAACTTTGAAAAAATTACGTTTCATGAAATTTTTCTCATTTTTTTTAAAAATATTATTTATTTAAATGAAATTTTCAAGCTGATAATAAAACTAAATGTTGACAATTTTTACTTACTGTTTATCTATTTATTCATTTTTTTTTTTTTTTTTTTTTTTTTTTTTTCATAAAAAGAAACATTTCTTTACTTATGCGAATAAAATGCATTGAAAAATGAAACCTATGACATGATTTATTTTATTGTTTTTTAAAATATAAAACTGACGTCATATAGCTTTAATTATTATTATTATTATTTATTTGTTCTTAAAATATTAATTGCTATTAAATAATAGTTAATGTGTTTTTTATTTTCTTAAATTTAACGCCCAGAAAGCAATATGGTTACTGATTTAGTAATGATTCTCCATAGCGATCCATAATATTTTTTTGTGATTTTGGTGATGAATTTAGAAGGTTATCGCAATAGCGTAAAGACCTTAAACGTGATACGTCCTAGCTATTGCGGTGCCAAATTTTAAATATCGCCAAGGAAGTCCTATACAAAAGGAGATTTCAATGCGAATACATATTTAATTTATTTTAAATGAACCATGTATCTAATCACTATAATGAAACTCAAATAATCAAATGTTATTTGCATTTCTTTAGTGGCTGTATATTGCGCTACTTGCCATAATTGTTAATTGCTGATAATGTTCTCTAAGTAAATTTAAACTTTCAATTATTCAGTTAAATCATTAAAATAGCGGAGCGAAGCGGCAATAAAATTTAATAAGTAAAGTCTCATTGATTCCACAATGGAACACCAGTATTTCAAAGAGTGAGCTTGTCAGCCATTTTAATTTCACTGGTTAATCAGTAGAACTCTCTGGTTCAAACATTCATTGTTGACTGCGGTCGCAGCCACCAAATGTTCACAAGTGTGAATGGTCAAATGCGCCAAATTACGTGAATAACACATAACTGAAAATAAACGGTGAGAAATACTATACATTTTAGCGATTGTTTGGCTTGCATTAGATATCTGTCGTATTTGGCGATATTTTGTTTGGAGGTTAAAAATGTAATGCAAAAATATATTCATTCCAAATGTATATTTTTGTAATACATATTGTACAAAATATTTTTTCATATTATCGACTGCTGTCTTAATGGACGTTATTAAAATAATCATGATTTTGATAGGATATAAATATGTTTGCCAGTTGACATGGCGACCTTTTTATTTATTTTTTTTTCGGCAGGGGCATTATCAAATCTGCTCCGATTAGTTTCTTTAAAAATATATATATAAAACAGAATTTAAAAGAAAAAGCAACTCTGGCTTTAATTTTTTTCTCTTGAATGCTGAACGTTAACTATAAAGTACATTTTATAATATGTTTAAGCGTTAATACTTAAAATGGTAAACAAATTATAATTGTGAAATTTGAAATAAATTATGATCATTAGAGAAAGAATGTAGAGCTCGTACATTTCAGGGAAATTAATTTTGAAATACTTATTTATAGAAACACGCGAGAGCGAAATATTGAAAAGAATGATTTTACTATGGTATTTTGGCAGCTTTTTTTTTTTTTTTTTTTTTTTTTTTTAAGTATTTAATTATTTGATGGTTATTAAAAGTTTTGGGAAAGGTTGTGATATCTATCATCCATGGCGAAAAAAAGAAAAATAATGATTGCCATGTTATCCCACGAATATATTTAATTTCTTCCAAAATTGATGAGTATTTAATAATGTATATTAAGAGAGCAATCAATAATATGAAACAAGATTAGTACAATATATACTACAAAAACATAGATCTGATATTTTATACGAAAATGCATAAATCGAACGAAAATATACAGATTTTCATATTGCGTTTTCGATCGCCAAATACAAAAATCGTCAAGGACAACAGATATCAAAGTTATGCTTTTTTTTTTTTTTTTTTCCTTTTTTTTTTTCTTTCTTTTTTTTTTTTTTATTAAAATATTGAAAATTTGAGTTAATATTTTATTATAGCCTGTAGCACTTAGGGAATGTGTAGATAGCTTAACATGTTTCTAATCAACATAATGAAACTCTAATAATTAAATGTTATTTGCATTTCACTAATGGCTGTATGTGCTGTATATATTGCACTACTTGCCATAACTGTTTGTTGCTGAATATGGTCGCCAAATAAATTTAAACTTCTCAATTATTCAATAAAAAAATCATTTAAATAGAGTGAATGGAGAAGCAGGCAATAAAACTAAATGAGTAAAGTCTCCTTGATTCTTTAATGGAACATGATTCAAAGAGTTAGCCTATCAGGGATTTTTAATTCATTGGTTCATCAGTGGAACTCACTGGTTTAAACGTTTAATGTTAATTGCGGTCAACCAAATATTAACTGGTTTAACCATTGTGTAAATCGCCAAATGCGCTAAATTACGTGACAGTCATATAACTGAAAAAAGTAGAATTATGTTTAAACGTCAGCACTTATAATGTCAACAAATACTTTCAAATAAATTATTATAATCAATAGAAAAAGGAAACATAATTGCTTACATTTATGGAAAATTATTTTTGACTGATTAATTTTTAGAAATGCTCGAGAGGGAAATATTAAGGAAAAGAATTTCACTGCACCATCAATACTCACTTGCTTGACAGCTATTATGAAGTTTCCGGAACAGATTTGATATCTCGTCTTTGGATAACTAATGATCGCTTACTTATCTCGCGCAGTATTAATTTACCTTGAAAAATCATGGCTATACGCAAGCGAAATGTGACGTCACTAATCATCTGTGGGCCAAGAAAAAGTTTCCCTATTTTAACCGTCCTTTGGAATTTTTGTAAAAAAAAATATTAAAAATCAAGGAATTTTTTTCCGAGTTTAATCCCCATATTTAGGTCTTATAAATATGTATTAGTTAATGTGTGCATGCGTTAGATTAAGTTATTTTGCTGTCAAATTGATAAAATTTTAATTTTAAATTTCAAAACTCGGACGGCCTTGGCATCCGAGTTACTTGTTTTGTGTTTGGCGATTAAAAACGTAATACAAAAATATACATACCATATTTATATTTCCGTAATATGTATGGTACGAAATATCGTTTCATATTATTCATTGCTCTTTTAATATACGCTGTTAAAACAACCATGATTTTTGAAAATAATTAAATATATTCGCTAGATAATTTGGAGATCATTTTTTCCCCGCCAAGGTTGACATATCCAATCTGTTCCGCTGCAACATATTAGTATCTTATATCAGATACTTTATTTAGACATTTGAAAACAAATTTGAGTTCAAATTATAATAGAATATTTATCATTTTCATTTTAATCAGTATATTATTTGGATATTTATTGTGCTAATATCACCCTTTGAAATGAAATGCTTATGTTTACATTCGAAAATGAAAGTTTCCATTTTTTTTTTTCTACAGTTTTTAAATTTAAAATTTTGTCAATTTAACAGCAAAAAAATTTAATGTAACACATGCCCAAAATAACTAATATATATCTATACCTAAATTTGGGGATTAAAATCGGGAAATAATTTTCCTAGATTTTTAATAAATTTTTATAAAAAATTAAATGGACGATTAACATAGAAAATCTTTTTCTTGGCCCTACTGGCGGTCAGTGACGTCATCACTTCGGTTGCGTATTTTAATAAGGTGTACAAACTTTTTTATAAATTGTACTCTTTAGTATTTAGTGTTGAAAAAACATTTAATGCTTCATGTGAGTTATTTATTTATTTATTTATTTATTTTTAATCCAATTTTGTTTACACATCTGTTTAAACATCAATGCTTAGTATTAAATAAATTATATCATTACAAATAATAATAATAATAATAATAATAATAATATTAAACTATAATGACGTCAGATTTAACGTGTAAATTTAATATTTCGGAAAGCTTTAGATGAATTTCAATTTAATTCACGTGCAAATATATTTCTTTTCATTTCATGTCAAGATATTTAAAAAACAAAATCAACATGTAAAAGTTGTTTTATGTTGGAAGCAACTAATTTTTTTAATATTTCGTTATTTCCATTTCTATTATGGCTTTTATGAGGATTTTAATTAAAATGCAAAGATTTTAAACTAAAATTTATTTTATCAAAATTAAATATAGCCTATAACAATCAGGGATTGTGTAGATTTTGATCAGTGAAAAAAGTTTTTAAATCGGTTCAGTAGTTTTGGAGATTACCCTCCACAAACATACAGTTTTTGCTCTTTATATAATAGTATAGATTGTTTGTTTTAATACACACGTATGCAATTTTTTAATGGAATTCTAAGGCAGTAATTTGCAATGAGGATTCTTAAAGTCTAATATTTTAACAAGTTCGACATGAGCCCCTCCAATAATTTGAAAACTCTGCGTCTATGTAATGCCGTGTATAAGTTCTAAAACGTTAGCACACTAACAAACGAACAAACTGATATTCTAGACAGATACCATACCGATATTGTGATTTTCGAATTCTTCACACCTTAAAACATGTAAAAACATCAAATATGCGAGTTCAAAAATTTTTACGGTTAATTAAGTTCGCCGTACCTATAGTATGATAGAAAAGTAAAAGTTCTTATAAATTCACCATCCTTTTGTTTATAGCCTATGTATGTATAGACTACGATTTCTTGCCTAAGGATATTGGCCAGGTAACGAGATATCCGCCGTAGGAGCTGGCGGTCTTTCTAAAGAATCCTAGCCTATATTTACGTGAGTTTCAGACATAACCATTGAAGTCTTTGAACGGCTAGAGCGATGAGCAAGAACTGGGTTAAAACCCGGCAGTCCCGGTCAACCATATTCGAAGTAAAATCTTTAGAACACTCGTAGGGCTTTTAAACTGTGGGAAAACTTATGCTAGAAAAGGAATTTTCGAGTGACTTGGGGGAGAATATGACTGATAAAATTACCATAATTGGATGTCGGCGCCAGCCAACTCACTTGCATTCTATTGAGAGATATATTGGATCAGCTCAGCAGTTCCATCGCCGTATGAATGTAACAGCATTTCTCTCACTCCCCTAATTTTGAAGTTTAATGTAAACTGTTTTTATCTTTTACAATTTAGAAAAAAAATTAAATTTCTTTTAATAAGGAAATGTTACGACAGAAAACTTGTTTTATGAAAGTATTAAAATGTCAACATCATGAAATTGTAATCACTAGTTACTGAGATATAGCTGGAAGAAAAAATTTGTCGCCCACACAGACAGACATTTTCTAAGAAAGGTCTAATCGTATTCTGGGTTTCTTAATGCATGCAAATCTATCGAAAACAAGAAGTCGAAATTTTTTGTGCACACAATACTTTCTTTTATTGAGTATAGAAGAAAAGTAAAAAAAAAAAAAAAAAAAAAAAAAAAAGTAAATGATTCAAACGTTACAGCTTCTAATTATAATTGATGGAAAGAAAGAAAGAAAGAACTGTACTTTTCCATTTAATGGTACTTGTATTCCTTTATTATTAGTGAAACCTAACGATAGTGCTCTTCTCTAAAAATTGTTTTACTAAAATTAAGTTAATTAAACAAATCAAATTAAGAATAACGTTCATACGGTAATTAAAAATTAGTATGTTGTTGCCACCACAAGACTTTCTTCTATATATTCTTATTCAAATTCACGCGGTAAAGTTTTTTTTTTTTTTTTTTTTTAACTAGCGCTTATTAAAATTATCTACTATTACGGATGTAGACTTTCATCTTGCATAAAGCTAATTCTAAATACCCAAGGGAATACAGTTTTATTCACTACAAATAATATCTTAAAAGATGCATTTTCATAATGGTTATCTCACATATCAAATTTTGTACAGTTTTAAGCCATAAAAGTTGAGATATAGCCTTCTCGTTCTTAGGAAAATTTGCAGTATAGAAGCGCCACCTACTAGCTGATATTAAACCAAACTGAATCAGCATAATGTTCCATATTAGCCTTCTCATATATTGACATTTGTTTGATTATACACAATGGAAACCTCACATATAGTCTTCCCATAAATCACGAAAACCACTCTATATTGGCGACACCGCTCGATTGGCACCGAAAGTTTATAAGCACTAACTTATGTTAATGTGCATCCACATATAAATTTATCTGTAATTCATTGCCGTAGTTACTGAGATATAGCCTTCCCTGAAAATGTGAAAATTACTGCATAGCAGCGCTATCTGTTGAGCTATTGGCATCAAATATTCATAAACATTATTATATGTCGAGGTGCAAATACATATAAATTTATTGTATGTAATTTTTAGCAGTAGGTCCTGAGATATGGCCCTCCCAGAAAATGTGGAAATCAGTGTATAGCAGTGTCCTCTGTTGAGTGGTATACACCAAAAGGTGCTAGGTCCTAATTTAGGTCAAGATGCGTCTATTTATAAATTCATATTAATTATGTGCTGCAGTTCCTGAGGTACGCAGTCGCCAAAAAAAAATTTGTCACACACATAGATTTTTTCTAAAAATGGTCATATCGTATTCTGGATCTCTCAAAACGTGTAAATCCATCGAAAAAATCAAGTCAATTTTTTTTTACGAATCCAATACTTTCTTCTATTGAATAAAGAAGAAAGTAAAAAGTGTAAATTATCTATGAAAGTGTTCACTTATTGAATAATCTATTTACAAAAAAAAAAAAAAAAAAAAAAAAAATGAAAATGAAAATGAAAATTTATGCAAAAATGAGTTTTGCTCCTTTTTGAAAATGAACTTGAGTTGAGCGGATTATTTTTTTTTCTCAGACATGAGATTGAGCGCAAACTAACTTGTTTTTTACACGATGAACTTAAGTTTGAACGAGCTATTTTTTTTTTTTTTTTTTTTTTTTGTGAGTTTGTATAACCCAGTTAAAAACCAACTTCAAAATGCACGACACCCAATTCCTAGAATTTAGGACATTTTTAATAAATTGCGTAACGGAAAATTTTCCTATACTTTATACATTCAGAAAGCATACTTTCACAGGAGGGTCGGTGGAGAATGTGATAAATGCAAACCCTTTCAACCAATCGTGGTACATATTTAGCCAAAAGGATTTTCTTTGGTATAAAAACTGCCCCTAATGCATCCCTTGGATTTATAGATCGGTTTGTTGAAGATTTAGATGGTACTCTTGCATATTTCGACGTAATTATTATTCAAGGTAAAGATAAAGAAGAATGCCAACAACGTCTATTTAAAGTACTAAAAGAAATACAAGAATCTGATTTACATCTAAATCTTGCAAAAAAAAAGTTTGGTAAAGTTTGGTTTTTGAAAAAAAAGTTCAGTATTTAGGACACATTATCTGTGCTGTTGGACTTTAGAAATCACCAGACAAAATCAAATCAAAGACATCTCTAAAACACTCCGACCTAAAAACGTCGATGATGCCCGTAAACTATTTGGTCTGGAAATGTATTATTGAAAATTCATTCCAGATGCCTCCAATCTTTTTCATCCATTAAATAACCTCTCATGTAATAACAGTAATTTCAAATGGACTGCTTAATGTGAAGCTGCTTTCCAAAATCCAAAATCAGTTATTACCAGCAATCAAGTCCTTGTGCCATACAATCCTGACCTCCCAGTTACTTTTGTTACTGAGGCCAGTCCTTTCGGACTCTCAGGAGTTCTAGCTCATACAATGCCTAATGAAACTGAAACCCCAATTGCTTTCGCATCTAGGAGTTTGACTGCTTCTAAGAATAATTATAGGCAACTGCAGTGGTGTGGGCCTGTAAAAAATTCTGCTCTTACATATTTGGAAGACAATTTACCTTAATTCTTGATAACAAAGCCCTTTTCACCATCTTCCATCCAGAGAAAAGCCTTTCAGTCATGCCTGTATCAAGATTGCTACGGCATGTTCATTTACTTTCTAGTTTTCATTACACAATTCTATACAGAAAATGTGAGAAACATTCAAATGCAGATTATCCTTTAAGATTACCTTTAACAATATCAGTTAATCAGATTGACGAATCACAAGCATACCAATAATTTATTATCAACTACATTTCAGCAGAAAATTTAACAGCAGAAAAAAGTAAAGAAGAAGCAGAGCTTGACCCAGAATTGAGAAAAATAAAATATTACATTGTTATTGGGAACGTACTTGATTCTACCATAATTCTTCCAAACCACAACTCTTCCTGTTTAGGGGAAACCGAGTGATCATCCCTGGATCGCTTAAACCTGATATGTTATAGTAATTACACTCATCAGATGTAGACATTGTCAAAATGAAAGCCCTTTCTAGAAATTCTTGCTATTTGAAGAACCTAGATTCCGATATTGAGAATACCGTTAAAAGCTGCCGATAATATTGGAATAACCGATAATGTTGCCGATAATATTGTTATAAAGAATAATTCAGATAGGGCACCTCTCCACAGCTGCGAACTAACAGCGAAGAACTGGCAAAGAACGCATATTGATTATGCCGACCCATTCATGGAGCACTATTTTTTAATCGTGATGGATTCACTTTCGAAATGCCCTGAAAAATTTGCAACAAATAATTTTCCAACTACTGCAAGCACTATTTCTTTCCTCGAAGAAATTTTCAGCCGACATGGACTGCCTGAAATTTTAGTGTCTGACAATGCTTCATTATTTAAGTCCAAAGAGTTTAGGAATTACTGCAAAACAAACGGCATCCAACAACGTCTTATTGGCCCAAGATATCCAGCCACAAACGGACAAGGACAAAGATATGTACAGATTCTTAAAACAAAATTAAAAGGAATGAAATTTTATGCAGGAATATTCCACAGAAAGTTGTGTAAATTTCTTTTTCGATTTCGTATAAATCCTCTCAACAATGGACAAACTCCATCTTAACTGCTATTAGGAATAAATTTAAGATAAATACTTAATCTTTTCAATTTAGCGTCAAAACTTAAAAATAGTGCTCCACATCCAGATTTTTATAAAAGTTGGAATCTAGGTGAAAATATTTAGTCTCGGAATTACACATCATCCAACAAATGGAGATATAGCACTGTCGTTGAGAAAGTTGCACGACTTCATTACTTATTGGAATCAGATGATGGCTATTTAATCAAACGACACTTCAATCAACTAAGACCCTGTCAAATTGAAAAGGTACTATCATCTTCAGATTTTTCTTGGCCCAGAAGAGCTTATTTCTCAATTCCCAGACACCAAAATGATCTAGTTCACAAAAAATAAGGATCAGGTTTCTGCACATCAAATACCAATGACAGTAATAACTCAAAGTGCAGAACTTGATGATTCTAATCATTTACCTCAATCTCCTGCAAGTTCAACAAATCCACAAAAGAGTAGAGTTACAAAATTATCAAGTTCCAGCAAAACGGATAAACCAGTTTCATTTAGAATATAAGCATGCCACCCGAAACCAGTTATAAAATTAAATCTCTAAATAATAATAATAATAATAATAATAATAATAATAATAATAAAGATAATTCTTTAAACTAATCATAGAAATTTATAAGCTATTTTACATTTAATTTCAAATTAATTCATTCTTTATTCTAATTTACTTCACTAATTTGCATATATGTAAATAATTAATATTTTTAATAAATATCGGAGAATTGTTGCGTGTTAATGTCTACATTTATTATGTTTTACTACGTATTATATATACTCCTACTACGTTGTATATTAACATCTACTTCAACTTTTTTTTTTTTTTTTTTTTTTTTTTTTTGTTAATTTCCCGGCATTCGGTAGTTGTTCAGTAAAAGTGCATGTAAGTAACACATCGGCTGTTCGTTTCTTCAATAGATCAATTAAGTATTACCCTTATTTTTATGTTCAACACAGTAAATATTTAACAATGTACCAGATATAGCTGATATATATATATATATATATATTAATTCTGAAAAGATTTCTTATATATATATATATATATATTTTTTTTTGCCTACGCTGCGATTTTTTTTTTTTTTTTAACTTGATTTATAACAAACGACTTAACGCCCAATGTACATATAAATCTAAAAATAGCGTAGTTATGGAGATTTTGTGACATAACTTTTTAATAAATAAAGGAATTTACAAAATAACAGCGACACCTTTCGGCCGATATAGACATTAATTTAAACATGAGTAATAATAATATTAATAATAATAATCGACGGATGCATAAGGCGGATACATATTATTATTCCCATAATGTTCAATAGAAGTTGAGATTTAGACTATCTAAAGACTATCTTAGACTACTCTATCTAAACTATGGATTACGCAAATTAGTTGCACCACCTTCCGGACGATATACAATCAAATACAACCAAGATTAATTTATTTTACACACAAATACCTTAAAACTTTAATGAGTATCTCTTTCATTCTAAGATAAAATTATACAAGATTAAATTATCTCATCGGAGCATAATAGCGCCGCCTGACGTCCGATATACACATAAAGACAATGCTATTGCTAATTAAATATTTTTTGTCGTAACACAAAATTACACTTTATATATATATATATATGTGTGTGTGTGTATGTGTGTGTGTGTCTATATTATCTAAGCGTAAAATTATTACCGCTACTTTAGAATGTAGAAAAAGAAGGGGAAAAAAGATAAAAACCCCATAGAAATAGTATGGGTAGAAAACCGAAAAAACTCACAATGTCAAGTGTGTAAAAAAAAAAAAAAAAAAAAAAAAAAAAAAAAAAAAAAACAGGCTCACACCGTAAGTAATAAGGGGACAAAATTGACTAGAAAAAGACATCGAAGAGGGGAAATCGGGCGGGCTGGGGCATTGGTCCTATCGTCCAGGGTTAATACGTCTCGCTTATATGTGTCTCGGCGGTGGTGGGGTGGGTGGGCGGGAATATTAACAGACTGATCGTCAAGCAATGAATTTGCCACGTTAGTGAGTTTGCTGAGGTCATAATAATCAAAGAATTCTTTCACGGTGAGAGAACAGCGTTATTCAAGGGGAGAGATTGATGAGGGCACCGCAGAAGACATCAAATAGGAGTTTGATACAGTCAGAATTTTCAATGATCGTTAGCACGGTGAGTGAACAGACGTTTTACACACATCAAGAAGCGTAGTGGGTGCGCCGAAGTCGCCACTGAGCGGAAATTCGCTATAGGGAGAATTTTTAAACATATTTTACATTATAGGAGAAAAAAAAAAAATATGGGTTATTAAACAGAATGTAGGCGCCGAGGGAGTTTAATATGGCTAATTTTTTAGAGAATCGCAATTTACTTAGCTTTCATTTACCATTGTCTATACTTTATATTACATCACAAAATTCTTAGCAAATCTTTTACCCATAAAATCTATAATTAAAATTACAATTTAAACATAAAACGTTTTTCTAAACGAAATTTTCCCATTCAAGACACTTAATTCTATTCTTCACTTTTCTGACAACAAAATTATCTAATAAGCTGTTTATTATCCATATACTGAGATAGTAAATAAAAAACAAGATGGTCCTTGATTTAATTTAATGCGTATTCAGTGAAGCAAGGTATACAAATGCAAAATATGAGATTTCCTTTTCAATAGTTTTAAAGATGAAATGTGCTGGAAATATTCGAGGGTTCTTCAGAAAAACTCGTTGTTCTTTTTCTATTCTAAATTTCCATTTCCTAAGAAACGCTATTGGACTCATAGCGTACTTTTTATCAAATTATATTTAAGTATTCGCCATTTAACTTTTCAGTTATGATTCAGTAAAATGCATATAATAAAGGTATTTCATTTATTTTTGATATTATATTAAGATTCCATTAGAACAAGATTATGTATAAAGAAATGATACTATAATTGGTTGCAATTACTGTATGAATTAAAAACAATCGCTAGGAAATAAGTACAATACGTTTCAATGTGCTTGCATTTATTTATACATACTTTGACTAATTCTAAAAAATAAAAATCATATGCAATATTTTAGAATACAAAAAGAGGTATTAGTAGCTAAATCTGATATTAATAGCTAAATCTGAATAGAAATTATGCAATATGCAAATAAATATTTTTATAACATTGGTTAAGACAGTATTATTTATGAGCGAATTTTTTAAAATAGAGTTTTTGCTATATTTATGCGTTTTGAGGTCCTCTGAAACAGAAAAGTTTGTTTTTAGCTGTTGTTCTCTGTAACTGTGTGCCTATTATCAGCATGTTTGAAGAATAAATAGTAGCAGAAAGTCCAAATTATGCATTCTAAATGTGTATGTTAAACGGATGCTAGATTTAATTTTTCGTTTAGGTGAAGAATATGGTTCGTATACAGGGGCATTCGAGATAATTCGAATACATTACGTCTACGGGGAAAACCTGGTAAGAACAATGTAATATCTATAGACTGCCTTAAACAAAATATAATGTACAGTATCTATTTCTATGCAAAAAAACATGTTTTGTGTAGATTGTTGAATGGAAATCATTCATCCTATGATTACAGGACTACACAATCTATCTGGAATCTGGATATATTGGGACGCACATACAGACAGACACACAGAATGTAAAAGGTTTAAATCTTCAGGCCTTCAGTGACATTTCAGCAATAAATTAATGTTAGAGAAGTCTGAAATAATCCCCTGAATCGAACAAGAATTTTAACGCTATAGATCTTGAAATGATTGAGCCAATTGTTCTTTATGATAAAGAATATTTTGTTGTGGTCTTGTGAAAGTTTATAAGTGCTAGATTCCCCAAAAATCTATACAGTTCACACACATGTATATACATTTTCAGCTCAATCGTATAACGCATTTAGACGCTATCATCCTTTAAATAATTTGAACCCATATACCATAATGATAAAAAATATTTTGTTGTGTCACTGTAAAAACTATAAATGCTAGATTCACTAAAATCTAAATACTGCTTGCTACGGTGACCTATAACATACGTACAACTTTCAGATCATTCGAACAAAGCATTTCAACTCTATCGTCTTCACTCACATACACGCACGCACATACATAATTTTTAGCTTAATCAGATATAGAGTTTAGACGCTATCGCACATCAAATAATTTCAATTTATAGGCGTGATGATAAAGGGTTATTAATTGTTTTGTGTGTGTGTGTGTGTTTGTCCCTGTAAAAAAAAAAAAATAAATAAATAAATAAATAAAATAAAATCCTAAAGACCCTAGATTCACCAAAATGTATACAGCTCGTGCGCCGGTGAACTATAACATATATACTAACTTTCAACTCATTTATAAAATGCGTATAGACGTCATAATGTTCATTCTCATACACACACATATACATGCATACATCATTCATAGGTATCACTAAATGGATAGATTATGTTAAAATCAATGAGGGAGTTATACTACTAGACATCATAATTGATACAAATGTAAATTTGCAACATTCTACTATCGTTTCTTTTTTAGCTATGCGATATACGAAATCCTTTACACAAATCATGACTACAATATTTTCCTTACATGTAATAAACAGAAAGTAAAAATATCTGAAGTGACTTTATCCGACTTTCAGAATATTGCGTAATTAAATGTTGTATAGATAAATAATTGTAAGAGAAATCGTTAAATCAACAAAAAGAAAACCGTAATAAGTTGTTTCAGCATGTTTTCGTATAATATGCTGTTTAATTTAACGCTATTTCACTGGTAATTTGAGCCCATAGATCGTATGATAATTAATTTTCTGTACTGCCCTGTAAAAATGTATGAGATCTCTATTCATCAAAATCTATACAGCTTATGCGACAGTAACGTATAACTGGTAAATAAATTTTCAGTATAATCTGATAAAGTATTTAGACGTTATCGACAAGAATTTTTAATTGAATATGTGTACACAAATCATAAGTTCTAGACTCTCCAAAATTCACATAGATCTTGTGATTGTCATCCATAATATAAAATATCTCTAAAAAAAAAGAGTTAAATTGAACACGTGTCATTTGTTAATTATATTAAAAGCACTTTAACCCTTTCAGCGTTAAGCCCGTCTTTTTCTGTCATGCATAGTAAAAAAAAAAAAAAAAAAAAAAAAAAAAGGCTGGTGTGGCTAAATTTTGAAATTTATGTTGCATTTTTTGATAAAATAAGATTATATGTGTAGTGTATAGTACTAAATTCCCATATTGCTACTGTGCATAATATTAATTTTATGAATCATTAAACAGATATACCGAAAAACGGCTAACGCTGAAAGGGTTTTAAACACACGTAAAATTAAATTTTTTTTAAAATATGTTAAAAAAAATGTATCCGAAGCTTTTCGCAGAGCAGTTTCCAATGTTTTTCAATATTTTTTTCTTTTCACTGAAAATAAAAAATATTTAAAAACTACTCATTGGAAAGGAATAATAAAAATCCATGATGATGCTTTACTATTAAAGCTAACAGCTTCGGATAATTTTTTTTAACATCTTTTAAATGAAATTTAATTTTACGTGTGTTTAAAGTTTATTAATATAATATAATGATCCATAATATGTTCATCAATTTTCATTCAAGGCGTTTAAAGGCAATCCCAGTTTAAATAATGTGAGCCCGTAGGCTGTGAAGATACAGAATTTTTCTCGGTGTCCCTGTAAAATAACTATAAATACTAGATTCACCAAAATCTATGTTGTTCGTGTGACGTTAAGCTTTAACATGTATATAAATTTCAGCCCAATAAAACAAGGCATTTAGACACTTTAGCACTTTAAACAATTTAAGCCCAGAGGCCATGATGATAAAGAAATTTTATTTGCATCCCTGTAAAAAAGTATAAGTGCTAAATTCATCAAAACCCATAGTGACCTAAACCATAGATATCAGTTTTCATCTCATTTGAATAAAGCCTTTACACGCTGTCACATTCACATACACATATACACATACATATGCAAACATATACATACATCACCGTAAAAATAGCAAAAATGAACTCAGGGTACACCAATATATATATATATATATATATATATATATATATATATATATATATAACGAAATATCAAAATCGAATGTCATGATTACAATACTTCCCTCACATATGTATGTTCGGATAGAAAAAGGTTTAAATCTTTATTTGAAAGTGTGGTTACTTAGAAACGGGGGATACAAAATATATATTTTAGAAGCATTTCAATCTAAAATTAAAGCTATTTCTTTCACATATATCTAATTTTAAAAACATATGATAGTTTAAAGAGAGAAATTTCGCTTAAGGTGATGAATTAATAAAAAATAATAATAATAAAAGAAATATTTTCTACTGAATACAAAAGCATGCGATGAAAATAAAATAAAAAATATTTAATGCACCAACACTTCGAAAAAACCCTACTCTTTCATTTGTTGAAATGTTTGCTATTTCATATTTCATTTCAAATAATGATCAATACTTATTCACTCATTCTACCATCTTATTCTATTTCGTCTTTAAAACTAACTCTTTCTTTGTTCTTTACCATATGTCTGTTATGCTTGAATA
Source organism: Salticus scenicus (assembly GCA_963930645.1). NCBI lineage: Eukaryota > Metazoa > Arthropoda > Arachnida > Araneae > Salticidae > Salticus > Salticus scenicus. The sequence goes on along the minus strand of OZ005650.1, from coordinate 209,880,982 downwards.
ACCCATAATAAGAGAAAATCGACATTGCGATTAGAAAGCTTGGTGATGAAGTTGCGAATAGTTTCTGAATGCTTAATCGAGCATGAATCGCCCGAAGACTACATACTTTGCTTGAGTACTTGCTCATATTTCATCGATTAATTATTGGAAATATTTCTTTTGGGGTAAGAATATAAATGAAAGAAGTTACATCCTTTTAAAAGAGGCTATTATAAAACTTATGCTTCATTATTTCATGCAGAAATTCCACTGTATTTTAGGATTCAACTCATTTTGAACTTAAGTACTTATATAAAGCCAACATTTTTTTGTTCTTAACTATTAGAGTGCTATTAGTCTTGTAATGTATTAAAAATGAAAGAAGCATTTCGTAATAAAAATTCTCAAATGGGCTTGAAATTAATGTTTGGAGAAAAATTTTATGTATAACATTTAAAAAAGAGTTTATAATTGAAATATTTTGATTCGATTTCTATTTTAGTATTATTTTGCATGTAATATTATTGATAACATTATGTAGGTTGTTATTGGCTAGGTTAAAATTAATATTTATTTTGTGTTTTCAGCAAATTAAATTTACATTACTTTATGTTACATTTTTGAAGTAAAATGATAAATATAAAAGTAAAAGTAAAACAAAACATGGCTTTTCAAAGAAACAAAAACCCGTAAAAATTAAATTTTCTTTGATGCAAAAGTTAAGTAACTATTTCATTGATATTTTCAGTAGGACTGGGAAAGATAATTGAAAAAAAAGTTAAATTTTTATCTGCTTTAATTGATATATATATATATATATATATATATATAAGGTACGTACGCCAAAGGTGGCCAGTGTTCCATAAGGTATCCCTTAAAACAGGCGTTTAATTTAATTTTCAATCACAAAATGACGCTACTGCATTGTAAGTCATGTATATCCATGATGTAAGACTGAATCTAGATTATCTTCGTTGACTGTCATTGGATGCAGTGATTTTACTGTAAGCGTTTTAATTTCGAATTCAGAAGATACTTTAATCTATATGTGTTTAAATTAATATAATTTTAAGTTGTGATACGTTTTAGAAAATACTTTCCTTTTAACCACATTACCTTTATTTCTAATAAATTTATCACCTTAATAGTTTAATATCGCGCAAAGCGCTACCATATGTTTGTTCTGAAGGTAGCTCGAATGTTGTGGAACCCAGAGAAGCCGCATGCTTCGTCATATTGGAAATTACAATAAAGATGAAGAAAAAAAGGAGAAACAAACATTACTGTTGTAAACTTTACAACAAATGCTCAATTGAGCAACAGCGCGCTGCTCATACAGCCCTCGCTTCGGCGACGGAGTCAATCATGCCTTTTAACTTTTTCTAAAGAAAAAAATTAGTCAGCGCTAGATTAAACAGATTAAAAAAAAAATGCACTACAGACATTTTTATATTAGTAGGGATACAGGAATTGTAAAAAAGAATAGTAATAAGCCCACCGCAAATAAATGCAACTTTCCGTTGAGACTTCTATAAGGTTATATATATATATGTATACACACACACACACACACACACACATATATGTATGTGTGTATATATATATCACTTATAAACGAATATAAATGTGTAGAATATTTAAACGTTTTAAAAAATTGAATATTAAACTTTCTTTATTTCCGAGCATTTGTTAAATTACCATACTGATTTAAATGAAAACTACTGAAGTGTCTGAATTTACGAAATATCGGACAATAAAAGGTCCGTCGGAATGTGCACAATTCATTGAATAGGTGTTGTAAGGGGAGCTTTTACCAGATTTTTTTCAGGGAATTATTCTAAATTCAGTCCGATAGAAGCACAATAAATATGTATACCCAAATCTACTTTATTCTGTACAGTAGTCAAATTAGTTATTTATCGTATGTAATATAATATGTTGAGAATTTTTCGGCGCAGGCTTTTTAAAATTGGCAATAAGTTCGCTTGTTTTTAGTATATAATTATATTAAATCCTAAAAATTAAGATTTAAGTAAAGGTTGCTCATTATTGTTCCGGATATTTATGTCTGCACCAGAAATGTTAATATATTTATGACAATATTTAAAATCTCCTAATCATTGAATGTTGGCACAGTGACTTACGGCAGATACAAATATTGAATTTTGTCTAAAATATTTTTTTTTAAATATTTTTTCTAAGAAAAGGCGTTTTGTAAGCTGTGAAATCTCAGAGAATTTCTTTAGTTTTCAAGTGCTCGAATTCTCGTTTTGTCATCCCTGAAGTGTTGGGTTCGAAGAATTAAAGTCTCTAATTGAATCCAGCGTTAGATGGCGTTTGCCTCGGTAAAAGTGTCAGGTTGAGATAAGAAGTCTTGAGGTGATGTAAAAAAAAATGTGGCCAGCTATTCAAATATAATTTGTCTTTTAGTTGTAGTGGGAATGTTGTACAATTTTAAGTGAAATACGGAAGTTTTTCATGTTCAGTTAAATATAGGTATGTTTAGGATGGGTATTTTGGGGAAAATGAAGTTAATCGTTCTCTACCAATTTCTTTATACATTAAAAAAAAATGTTACTGTAGCTAATATCTTTTTTTTTTTTTTTTTTTTTTTTTTTTTTTTTTTGTCATATGACAGAATTTTCTAATGGAGGCCAAAGTTCTCCGCGTCACGTAAAGTATCAATGTGTGCCGAATACTCCAAAAAGGTATTTCATTTAGTTAGAAATTTCTATCATCTGAATAAGTTATTACTTTAAAACGTCAAGTTAATAAAGGTAGTCTATTTGCCATCTTAAAAAATGTTTATTCAAATAGTTGTTCATTCAAACATATGACGTTATTTTCTACAATGAATTAATAAATAAATAAAACGTGATCAATAGCGTAAATCATAATAATAATAATAAATAAAATGAATGTCAATGTTGCTATTGCTAAGAAAGAAAATTGTCACCCGCTTAACGCGCGGTAGGCCCGGGTGCGACTCCTGGCATTGGTATTTTTCACATAGTTGTTAAAAATCAGCCTTCCTCTCCATTCCATCAGAAAAGAATTTTCAAGGTTGATCAATAGAATTTCTATGATGCGAAATTGTACATTTAAAGATCAATAGAAAACGAATATTGGCCTGACCAAGATAATACGACTTCTTTAGCATTATCATTTGAAACCATTTTTTGGCATTTTCATCACAGCGTAACTTAACATCCTATTTATTTCAAATTTAGTAATAGTCTTTTTTGAAGCCCAATCTAGACAGAAGTGTTTGTTCTTCTAAAACAACTTGGTAAGTATGATGTGTATATCTCCTCTAACTTAATGGAGAACAATCTTTTGAAGATAATGACTATTGATTTTTAAAACACTCCAAATTTTTCTACCGTATATATATATATATATATATATATATATATTTCATTTTCCTAAGAGCACCATGTAATGGTCGAAATTTAAAATATAAATTTTTATTGAAGATTTGTTTTCCACATGGTCTTTATCTATATTAGAAATGGATCTACGTAGGTCTAAATTGGGTAAATTTAATTAGAACCGCTCAGAATGAATTGTAAAATATCATTATACAGTCGAACCTCGTTAAATTGAATCTCGAGGTGAATACAAAAATTCTTCATATTATCAGTGGTTCAGTAACTCAGAAACTAATCTTCATATTGACGGGTATTGTGGGAGCTGTTCGTGCAAAAATAAATCACGTTAAGCGTGTTCACGTAAACGAGGTTCGACTGAATACATATATACAAACACCCCCCCCCATATATATATATATATATATATATATATATATATACATATGTATATACTTGTTGCAACATCAGTGCCTTCCCCCCATTCTTTTCCCTCTGTTTTTCCGCCACCTGTCGCGACAGCGGGAATGCTTTTATATTTATTTTTTTTTTTTTGCTCTTTTGGTTTTATTAGAATAAGAAGCACTTTCGAAAGTGGAGTGTTAAAAAAGATGTAGACTTGAAAGGAAAGGCACTTTTACGGTGTCTTAAAATTTATTATGATTCTGTTTTATTAAAGAAGAAGAAAACTGAATATTTTGAATATACAGAAAGTTATTCATTATGTGAAGTAGAAATAATTTGAAAAATGTTTTATTAATCGTCAAATTTTGTACATATATTTCATTGTACATAGACCTCCATCATCATCATTTAATTAAATATGTTAAAAGCAAAAGTTCCAGAAATATTATTTTGTGTCATCGATATTATCTTCTAACTCTCTACATTTTCAAGTCGGCCGTGAAAAGAAGAAAGGGTGGGTAACCTTTTCGATAATTAGTTGATAAATAATGAATATGATTATAATTTTAAAGATATTTATCGCTAGTTATAATCTAATTTAAAAAGAACCCATGAATATAAAGATTATATTAAATTAGTGGCGCCCCAGAACAGGGACGGCCGACTTGATTACTTTCTCCAACATCGAAATAAATAAATATAAATGTTATTTGAATTGAATATTTAAAAATTTGTTCTTTTGATGATGATATAAATAAAGAGAAAAAGTTTTGGTTTCAACGAAAAAGTTTCGTTTTCATTTACATTTGAAATAAATAATAAATGATATTTATATTATTCGTTTTGTTCTTGAAATTTGTTCCTTTGATAAAAATGAAACGAAAGAATATTTTAGTTTGGGTTTGTGCAATACTTTGTGTTTTGAATTATTGCATTATATATTAATATGATGAATGCATAACTTTGAAATGTTTTCGTTTAATTAACTACTTTGACAAGAAATTTTATTTGATAATTGATCAAATAATAATATTTTTTAAGATTTGTTATTTCTAATTAGCATAATGAGTGTAATTCAAAAACAAAAAGAAGTGTTCTTAGAGCGCAAACCACAAAGTTAATAAATAAAATCGAAGGCAGGTTATTAGAAATTGATGTTGGAGAAGAAGAGTTAGTACAATTTTTAGAGGAATTGAATTTAAAAGATAGGGAATTGAATTCATTAGATGATGAGATACAGAAAAATATCAAAGTAGAAGAGGTTGAAGAGGAAGTTTTAAAATGCGATGAATATAATTCAAATATTTTGATTTGGAAAACTAAAGTAAAAAGTAAAATGATTAAAATAAAAAATAATACAAATTCTAACATTTTATCGACTAGCCCCTTAATAGAAGGTAATAGAACACCAAAATTAAATCAAGGTTATATTAATCTTCCTCGATTAAACATTGATAGATTTAACGCTGATCCAACCGATTTCCAAAGATTTATGGATCAGTTTGAAGCAGCAATCGATAAGAATTCAGTTTTATCAAATATTGATAAATTTAGCTATTTAAGGTCATATTTAAGTGCTACAGCTGCTGATGCAATAAAAGGTTTCACGCTAACAAACAATAATTATTACGCGGCTCTGGAAACATTAAAAGATCGATTTGGTAAAAAAACATTATTAATTAATTCACATTTAAATAAATTACTAAATCTTTGTCCTGTAAAAAAATCCAACGATATATTTGCATTAAGAAAATTACTGGACACATGTCAGACAGAAATAAGAAATCTAGAATCCCTAGGGATAAAAGAAGAAAATTACAGCACGTTATTTTGCCCAATTTTCATAAAACTTTTACCAGCAGACATAGTTTTAGAAATAACGAAAAAATACGGCGATGATGATCAGTGGAAAGTTTCAGAAATGATTGAAATTTTAAAAACAGAAGTTGTTAGTCACGAAAAAGCTACTGCACTAATTTCAAATGCCCAACACTCAGAACATATTTCCACCACATCAAATAAGACAGAAAGTTATGAATCACCAAAAATAAACAAAATTCGTCCCTCAACTGCAGCTGGCCTTTACAATAATAATTCAGGCAATAAACGACATTTCTGTAATTTTTGTAATAGCGAAAAACATTTATTACAGGACTGTAAAGAATTCAAAACTAAAGAATTCAGTGAAAAAAGAGATTTTTTGATGAAACATGGTCATTGTTTTGTTTGTTTCTGTAAAGGTCATTTGGCAAAAAATTGCCGCTGCTTTGTAAAATGCCGTATTTGTTCTCGCCGTCATTTCGATATAATGTGTCCAGAAAATAATTCCGAAAAACAAGTTACAAATGAAAATACCACCTTGTCCAACAAAACTTGCAATCAAGAAGTGTTACTCCAAACTTTAACGCTAAGGTTAATCAATAAATATAAAGAATACATTATCAGAGCATTAATTGATTCAGGATCTCAGAAATCTTATTTGAAGAAAGAAATAATAAAGAAAATTGGTTATACACCTACAGGGCAAGAAAAATTAAACCATAGTTTGTTTGGTGGGTTACAACAAACACATGATGATTTACGATATAGAATAAATTTAAGTGATTTAAATAAAAACTATTTGTGTAATTTTGAAGTTCTTGATCAAGAAAAAATTTGCGCAGAAGTACCTAAATTACGAAATGGGCCATGGATTAACGAAGCAAGAAGGCGGGGAATACAATTTTCAGATTATGACAACTCAACAAAATTTAGAAGAAATAAAAATAGAGAAATTGATTTGTTAATTGGTGCAGATGTATGCGGGAAACTTTTTACAGGGAAAAGTAAATTACTCTCGAAGGGTTTAGTGGCCTTTGAAACAAAATTAGGTTGGACATTGATGGGTAAAACTGAAGAATTTAGTTCCAACGATAGTACAAATAATGTTTTATCTCTTCATGTGGCCAATGCACAGATTTCAGATCTTTGGTCCCTGGATACTTTAGGAATTTGTGATTCAGGAAATAAGAACACGAGAGAAGAATTAGACATAGCTGCTGAAGAATATTTTCACCAAAATATTAAAACGGTTGAAGACGGCAGATATGAAGTAAGCCTTCCATGGATTGAAGGCCATCCTCCACTACCTAGCTGTAGACCAATTGCTGAGCGAAGATTGAAGAATTGCGTGGAATCACTGAAGAAATCTGGAAGATTAGAAGCTTACGAAGCAGTTTTTGACGAATGGCTTGCAGAAGAAATCATTGAAGAAGTTGAGCCATACAGTGATAATCTAAATGAACATTTTCTGCCCCACAGAGCAGTTATTAAAGAAAATTCCACAACTAAAATTCGTCCAGTTTTTGATGGGTCAGCAAGAGAAAGGGGTTCACCTTCTATTAATGATTGTTTAGGAAAGGGTCCCAACTTAGTGGAACTAATTCCCTCTGTAATTAAAACATTTCGCTTTAAAAAAATTGGGGTAATTTCAGATATTCGTAAAGCGTTCCTACAAATTCAGCTCAGCGAAGTAGACCGACCATATCTTAGATTCCTGTGGTGGGAGGAGGGTAATCCTTCAAATATTAAGATTTTTCAGCATAGAAGAGTAGTATTCGGCCTTACTTGTAGTCCCTACTTGTTAGGAGCAACTCTAAAGTACCACTTGCAACAGGTTAACGATGAACTAAAAGAAACTGCTGATAAACTAGCAGAATCTTTTTATGTAGATAGTAGTGTTACTAGTGTAGAAAGTGTCGAAAAACTTGAAAAATTTATTTCGGAGTCTAAATATATCCTTAGTACTGCAAAATTCGATCTAAGAGGGTGGGAGCATAATATTATCAATCCAACAGAAGAAAATTCTACTCCCTCCAAGAAAAGAAATGTTCCAGTTTTGGGATTATTATGGGATTTAAACAATGTTTTACTAAGTATAGATTTGCGAGAAAATCAAGAAGAAATCAAGACAGTTACCAAAAGACAAATATTGTCAGTAGCCCATAAAGTATTCGACCCCATCGGATATAGTTGTCCTGTAACCTTAGCACCAAAAATTTTACTTCAAGAATGTTGGCAACAAAAGTGAGTTGGGATTCTGAATTACCTGAATGTGTTGGGAAAAAATTTGAGAAATGGAAAAGGGGACTACATAAGTTGAATGACGTTGCTATTCCAAGACTCCTTGTACCTGATCCGGAGTATACGGAAATGAGCATTCATGTATTCTGCGATGCAAGCAAAGCAGCCTATGCAACTTGCATTTTTTTAAGAGCAGAAAATTTTAATGCCATTACCTGCCAACTTGTGCAAGCCAGATCTCGGGTAGCCCCATTGAAGTCAGTCACCATTCCCAGGCTAGAACTTCTTGCCTGTACCATAGGAGCAAGACTAGCGCAAAATGTGAAAACAGATCTAAGACAGCCGAGTATTCCAACACATTTTTGGACAGATTCATCAAATGCTCTATTTTGGATCAAAAGAAATGAAAATTGGGCACCTTTTGTTTACAATAGAGTGCAAGAAATTAGATCCCTCAGCCATCCAGATAAGTGGAAATACGTACCAGGGAGGCTCAATCCTGCCGATTTGCCATGAAGGGGCTGTACTGCTGAATTTCTCTTAAAATCCCGGTGGTGGGAAGGACCTTCTCGGTTAAGAAGATCTTCAGAATTTTGGCCTAACGAAGTTTTAGAACCTGATTTAAATGTAATAGAATCAGAGATAAGAAAAACAATAGTTTCTTCAGCCAATGTATCATCGGAAAACATAGACTTTTACGAGAAATGTTCCTCCTATAAAAAGATGTTAAAGGTCACAGCATGGATACTGAGATTTAAAGAAAATGTTAAAAAGCCTAAAGAAGCAAGAGTGATGACCAATTTAACAGTTGAAGAAATTGAAAAGGCTGAACTTACGATTATGAAGTTTGTTCAGAATCAAGATTTAAATTTTAAGAAAAACTTATCCTCTTTGCGTACATTTGTTGATGAAATGAGAGTCATTAGAGTTCATACTAGAATATCAATGCGAAAAGATTCAGAAAATTTTAGATATCCAGTAGTTTTGCCAGCGAACCATAACGTAACCTATCGAATTATTGAAAATGAACATACATAAATGAATCATGCAGGAATACAAATTCTTATGTCAGCAATTCGAGAGAAATTCTGGATAATAAGATGCAGGAAAACCATTAGAAAGATTCATCAGAGATTCTCTTCGAAAGCTGCTGAAGTGCTGAGTTCACCTCTGCCTGAAGATAGAGTGAGAGAAGCTGGTGTTTTTGAAATTACAGGAACAGATCTTTTCGGGCCACTATTCTTAAAAGATGGCAGCAAATGTTGGGTAGTTCTGTATACATGTGCAGTTTTTCGAGCTATTCACTTTCGAGCCTAGAATTGACGACTTCCTTAACAACAGAGAATTTCATACAGACCTTGAGAAGATTCATTTCACGTAGAGGACGACCACGTATCATCTACAGTGATAATGGAACCAACTTAGTTGCGACAAGAAAAGAATTGAATTCTGTAGATTGGGCACAGATTGAAGAATTTGCTACTATAAAAAGAATTAAATGGAAACTTAACCCTCCGGCCTCTCCGTGGTGGGGTGGATTTTGGGAGAGACTGATTCGCATTATCAAATCAATGTTGAAAAGAGTTTTAGGAAAAGCCCATTTGAACTATGAAGAATTATATACTACCATTTGCGACACAGAAAGTATGGTGAATTCACGACCACTTACATATGTATCTGAGGATACTGAAGATTTAACACCTCTCACACCTGAAATGTTTTTGAAAGATCTCCGTGAAACAGGAGTACCTGACTTGGATTTTATAGAAAGAAATAACCTGAGAAAAAGATTTGAATACCGACAAAAACTAAAAGACAATCTTCGCAAGAGATTTAGAACTGAATATTTGGGATCTCTTCGTGAATTTAACAATGTAAAGAAACCTCCTGACAGCAATATTAAAATTGGAGATTTAGTTTTAGTGCAAAATGGCAACTTTAAACGCATTCAGTGGCCATTGGCCAAAGTGGTGGAACTCTATCCTGGTAAAGATGGACAATTTCGTCTTGCCAAACTGAAAACCATGAATGGTGAAATTTTACGACCACTACAGAGGATTTGCCCTTTAGAACTTAGTGATACAATTGTAAACAAGAATCAAATTCAGACCTCTAGATTTGGTAGAATTATCAAACCAGTGAAAAAACTTTAATATCTAAACTGACTATAAAACTTTAAGTCCAAAATGACTTGAACATTTTTTTGAACTATTTTTATATTATATTGTTTATTATTATTTTTTTTTATTATTTTACCAAGAATATTTTAGAATGTAAACAGTTTTCCTTTTTCTTTAATATTTTGTTGAGCATGTACAGAATCTTTCCATGCTCAAGGTGGGAGGATGTTGCAACATCAGTGCCTTCCCCCCATTCTTTTCCCTCTGTTTTTCCGCCACCTGTCGCGACAGCGGGAATGCTTTTATATTTATTTTTTTTGCTCTTTTGGTTTTATTAGAATAAGATGCACTTTCGAAAGTGGAGTGTTAAAAAAGATGTAGACTTGAAAGGAAAGGCACTTTTACGGTGTCTTAAAATTTACTATGATTCTGTTTTATTAAAGAAGAAGAAAACTGAATATTTTGAATATACAGAAAGTTATTCATTATGTGAAGTAGAAATAATTTGAAAAATGTTTTATTAATCGTCAAATTTTGTACATATATTTCATTGTACATAGACCTCCATCATCATCATTTAATTAAATATGTTAAAAGCAAAAGTTCCAGAAATATTATTTTGTGTCATCGATATTATCTTCTAACTCTCTACATTTTCAAGTCGGCCGTGAAAAGAAGAAAGGGTGAGTAACCTTTTCGATAATTAGTTGATAAATAATGAATATGATTATAATTTTAAAGATATTTATCGCTAGTTATAATCTAATTTAAAAAGAACCCATGAATATAAAGATTATATTAAAATACTGTTCAGTAGGAGTCACATTTTCACATCGAGATGAGTAGGAAGTCTTTATTATTATTATTATTTTGTAATATATATATATATATATATATATATATATATATATATATATATATTGGAACCTTTCTCTATTTTGGTGGAGATTGTGTGCCTGATTGAAACATTATTTAATTTATATTGGTGCACTTACATCTACTGCTGAAGAAGCTTTTTCACCCTTTTATGGATATAAATTTGAATGTTGTTAGATTCCACACTGTCTCAAATTAGCAAAGCGTTTAATCTTCCTTAATTATAAATTTATTTTATTGATAACTTTTAAGGTCAACTATTTGTGTGTCAAATTTTTACAGCCTTATTAACCCGAATTTTGCTGTACATTTTCAGTAGCAACATTTTTCATTATACTAATTTTTATTTGATTGATACTTATATCTATTTATCTTGCTATCTATATCTAAATCCATATCTATATATATAATATTTATACACAGCTGTCAGGTTAAATTTGAGAGTTTGTTTTATTGCATGTGTATAAGAGTTTTCTGAAGGTATTGTTAACGTTCACACATATTACTTCTTTTTGCTTCCAGATACAACTGTGAATCCGAACAGAACTGTAATGGACAGGCGAAAACTACCAGAATATTGGAAAACGTTTACATGCATCATGATGATTCGCTCCGGCTAACCTAATTCTGCAATTAAGACAGTTTAGCAGTGCTTCTTGAACAAAGTAAAAATTGTACGAAATGAAATGCAGAAGTGTAACTGTGACTAGAAAGCCTTAGCTTCAAGAAAAGCTCATACAAGACGAATTGATTGCCAATGCAAGCTGGAGTTCATGAGTTATTGGAAGAGACTGTGCAGGAAGATCCAGGGAAGGGAATTGGAGCTCTAGCGCGGGAAATGGATACCGCCTTGTCAACCATGAAACTTTTTTTGAAAAAGGACCTTTGCTATCACACCTGAAGGAGATGTAAAGGTCACTTTTGACTATAAAGACACAAAGCAGTCAAAGTTCCAAATTTATTCCAAACACCCTGTATATATACATATACATATATGTATGTATATTAAATTATCATTTGTTAACTTAGATAAAATACCTTAAAATTGCATCCTTACGATTGCGCAGCGTATATATTTCGAGTGCACCCGCATTCATCTTCAGTGCACTAAGTGACTTTGTCTTTCTTCTGGTCTTCTCCTTCAGAAGAAGGACAAAGTCACAGAGCGCCCTGAAGATGACTGCGGGTGCACTGAAAATATATATGTTGCGCAAAGGATGTTGCGTAAATATATGTTGCGTAAGGATGAAATATTAATGTATTTTATCTAAGTTAGCTTAATGCAACACTTTTTATTAAGTTAATATATCATTTGTTATCTTTTTATTAAAGAAAATTTAATAAAGTTTAAGAACATATTAAAATAATTTAAAAATACAATATTGGAAATATTTTATAAAAGTCACGTCGCTTAAAATTTAAAACCTTTTCGTAACACTCATTTTATAGTATAATAAAGAAATCCATAACTTATTAAGTCCATAAATGTAACCCCATAAGGTACCCTTACCTATAAGGTTTAGAAAGTATTGTTTGGGGTCAAATTTTTGAAAGTGAGTTTTTGTTATATATACAAGTTTTGGGGTCTCATGAATCCGAAAATCATGTTTTTAGCGGTGGGTCTGTGTGTCTATGTGTCTCTTATCAGCATATCTCAAGAGAATATTGTAGGAGAAAGTCTAAACTTGATATTATATTTGTATGATATAGGGATGCTGCACTATGATGTCTATGAAATATATGTGTATTATTTATATGTGTATGATATAGGGATGCAAAACTAAACCTTTCGTTAAGATGAAGCAAAGGGATTTTTTCAGGGACTCCCAGGAGAATTCAAATACATTACGCCTAAGGGGGAAAAAATCAGGTATGCAGAGTTAAACATCAATAGACTGCATTAAACCAAATGAAATGAATATATAATTTTATACGCATAAAAACCTCTCATGTAGAATATGGTAGGGAAATCATTCGCTGTTCATTTACAGGGTTACACACAGAAAAAAAAAAAAAAAAACGAGATTATAGTGCGATAATAGATGAATATTGATGTAAGTGTATCTCAGGTTGTGCGGTGTATTTCTACTATAGGATATCTTTTTTAATGGAAGTTCTTTACTATAATATTATACAGTCATACAGTCTACAGCAAAAGTATCCGAGCACTAGCAATAATCTCTGCCTAAAAAAAGTACACTTAATACTGCTTTGTTAAATAAATCCTTGTCGAGTCATGTTCTTAGTCAGTTTAAGAACATCATTCGACAAAGATTAATTTAACAAAACAGTTTTAAGCGTACTTTTCCGATATCGGAATGATTGACTAGTGCTCGGATACTTTTGCTGCCGACTGTAACATGTTCAAGATAGCTGCTCAGGAATTGAAATTAATTCCTCAGGGCCATATGGTTAATAATGTATTTTTTTATACTAAATATTCATTTCTTGTTTATATATATATATGTATTTTACACGTTGTGAGGCTTCCTGATTACAGAAGTCAAGTTTTTTAACGCTTGATTTTTCTCTGTGCCTCTTAGAGTATTTAATAACAATTTTAAGTGAACTTTTAAATTTGATAACAGATTTAAATTCTATACAAATGTAGGTGAAGTAATGAAACGGGGGGGGAGGGTTAGTGGGGCAATACTCCTTCCTCCTCACACAAAACTAATTATCATATAAAACTTTTCCGAATTGTTTCGAATTTCAATTGTTTTAACATGGCTTACATAACACTACTCACTATCTTACCTCTTATTCTCCAACCTGTATTTATAGTGTTAAATTTTAGGGTAAGAGAAAGTCTTCAGAGTGACAGACCAGATTATTCGTATCATTACAATATCGAACTTTAATACTATTATTTTCAAGATATAATATTTTATAACCAGTTCCAAAGAACTTTGTCAGTATAAGACAATATTTATTTAATCACAGTGAATGTTGTGGATTTCTTCTACAGTAAAAAACTTACCTTCATTTAAAGACAGTCTTACTTTATACATGTTTAAATTTTTCCTTAAACTTGGGTATGTGCAACTGCTATTCTAGTAGCTTTATTACCCCTCACTTTCCAAAGATCAAGGCGTTATTGCAGAAAAATTGCTTCCAGGTGCCGCTTGGCATGTTTGGCGAAAATCACCAGCACTGCGCCTTTTTGTATTGTTTAGAAGTTGCAATATTCCACTGGTTATGTTTGCTATCTCTGGAAAATTATCGCACTTTTTGAATGAGGCGGGCTTAACTAAATTTCAACTTCAAAATGGGGTCAAATTGACCCCATCTTCGGAAATCGAGGGTTAAGATGGATATATGAAGAACGTATAATATATATATAGTACACCTGTATAATTAATAATAATAATAATTATTATTATTATTTATTTAATATTTCGTTTTATTTTAAATTTTAATGAAACATTTGCATATAAAATACAAGATTAAGTAATTTAATGTACTTGAATAACATTGCAGGTTTTATAATTAAGTTTTGTCTTAAAATACACTGTTATATACTACGCAAATATATCTTAACATATAGATAACGCATTAAAAATAAATGTTATTTGATTATATGTCAAAGTATGTCATTTCAGAATAACTAACATCTGCTTAATACTTATGTTAGTAATGATTATTTTACGCTATTTTAAGTAATTTACACTAACATACATTTTCGAATTACTCTTTCTGTGTCAAATTCTAATAATTTGCTATATGCTGAATCATAGAAATCCGTTGACTTTTAAATTGTGGTGCAATTTTTAAATCAAAAATATGAAAAAGCTTCAAGATAAATTAAAAAAGTAAATATGAGATATTCTATCTCTATTAATAAAAAAATTGTTTTCTTATCATACTTCCAAACAAACAAAAAAAAAAAAAAAAAAAAAAGACCCAGATCCAGCAAATGTTGTACAAGGTATGATAGTACAAAATTCGATTTCCGATTTTCTTTTTGAGTACTTTTGTGTTTTCTAAATTCTATGGAAAAAAAAAAAAAAAAAAAAAAAAAAAAAAAAAAAAAAACGAAATGCTTTATGAATAATAGTCAATCTGTAATTTCTTTAGAAAATTTAATGAGAAGAAAACATTTTGTAAATATGACAATATGTTGTTTCACAATTCATTAATAAATCTCTGAAAAAAGATGTCATATGAAAAGACCAATATATATTTATATGTAATAAATAGGCGTTACAAGATTTTGCAAAAATTGACGTCGTATAAAAGAAACACATGCATTTATTGGCGTTTATTTTTTGAAAGATATGTAACTACTTAAATATTATCAGTTCAGAAATCAAGAACTTATCTTAGACATAATAAATAATAGAAAAATTAATGAGAAGAAAGTATTTTTGTGAATTTCGCAATACGTTGATTCATAATTAATTTGTCAAACCTCTGAAAAACATTGTCGTGGTTAAGGACCAACACACACACACACACACACACACACACATATATATATATATATATATATATATATATATATATATATATATATATATATATATACAGGGTGTTCCAAAAGTCTAACTCGAAAATCAGTTGTAATTGCGGAAAATGGTGAAACACGTGTTCAATCAATTCGAGAGGGACATTTTTTGGTGAAAAATATTTGGGTTCGGGAGAGCTAGGGGGTCCGCCAGGGAGGGCAACTTTAAAATTTCAAATAGGAAGGTGTGTTTTGTTATACATCCCTGGAAACATCTCTTCAAACCAATGAAATTGATATAAATAGTTTCATCCTATGATGATTGTTATAGGATATAAAATGCATTTTTAGACTTTTAAAATGGGGATTTTATACTTATTTATCTCCTTTAATAATCATTGTAGGACAAAACTATTTATATCAACTTCATTTTCTTGAAGAGACGTTTCCAGAGATGTATTATAAGACATACTTTCTTATTTGAAATTTTAAAGTTGCCCTCAATATCGACACTCCTACCACCCCTTGCCCGGGCCCAAACATGCTTGGGCCCGGTATGTCTTGTGGTAAGTTCCTGGAAATATATCTCCAAGACAATGAATTTGATGTAAATAGGTTTGTCCTGCAATGATTATTAAAGAGGATACATTAGTATAATATTCACATTTCAAAAACCTAAAAACTCACGTATCTCCTTTAATAATCATTGTAAGGCAAAACTAATTACATCAAATTAATTGTTTTGAAAAGACGTTTCCAAGGATGTATCACAAGACATGCCTTCCCATTTGAAATTTTAAATTTGCCTTCACTAGCGGACACCTCTAGCCCCCATGGGCCCTAATTCTTTTCACCAAAAGCTGTTCCTCACGAATTCATTGAACATGTGTTTCGCCCTTTTTCACAATCCTGATTCATTTTCAAGTTAGGAGCTGGGGTTGGGACTTTTGAAACACCCTGTATATATATATATATATATATATATATATATATATATGTGTGTGTGTGTGTGTGTGTGTGTGTGTGTGTGTGTGTAAAAAATAAACGTTATATAATTTTTGTCAAATTGGCTTCGTGAAAAATAAATGATATGCATTTGTTTGTGTTTCTTTCTTGAGCGATAAGTAGAACCTAATTATTATCAGTTCAGAAATCTAGCTTAGAAATAATACAAATAATTTATTTAATTTATTTTAATTGATAATCTATACATATAAAAGAGTACTTCCACTCACTCACTCACTCACTGACTCATCAACGCACAGCAAAATCTACTGGAGCCACTGACTCGAAACTGGGTCAGATTATAGTACATATAGTGAAAACTCCCCCTAAGAAGTGATTTTGCGAAATTCGCCGCCAAAGGGGGAGTAGGGGGTCAAAATGTGATTTCACAAAATACTTCATAAAACAGATATCCGTAAAATTTTTGCTTTAAAATATAGCTAACAGAAATATCTAAAAACGAATTTCTGGAATTTTAGAAATTCCGTCCCCAAGGGGGGAAAGGGGGCAAAATGTGATTTCACATGCGCAAAATGTGTTTTCATAGACTCTATATCTATACACGTGAACTTTTTGATCTAATATATAGCTAATACAAATACCTAAAAACCAATTTCTGGAATTTTAGATATTCAGCCCCCGAGAGGGGGGACAAGGGGCAAAACATGATTTGAAATAGTCCTTTATAAGGCAAACAGGAAAAAGGTATATGTGAGATTTTTGCTCTAAAATATAGCTCCCATAATTACAAAAAAACTAATTGCTTTAATTTTAGAAATTCGTCCCAGGTGGGGTAGGAAAAGGGCTATGAGGCAAAAAAAAAAAAAAAAAAAAAAAAAAAAATCTGGAGTGACTACACTCGACTTTCCGAACATTGAGTAATTAACAGTTTTGTAGATAAAGTAAAGAAAGAGGAGTTGTTAAACAAACAAAAGAGAGAAAACCATAATAGAGTGTTTGAGTATTTTTCTCCATCTATTACACGATGTTTTATTTAACGCTACTGAACTTTGAGCCCATAGATCATAATGATAAAGAATTTTTCGTTGTGCCCCTGTAAAAACCTATAAATGCTAGATTCACCAAAATGCTTATAGTTCGTGCAACAGTGATTTATAATACTCATATAAATTTTCAGCTCAATTCAATTAGGCGTTTAGATGCTATCGTACTTTAAAAAATTTAGTCCCATTGGCCATAATGATAAAGAATTTTTCTTTGTGTCCCTGTAAAAAAACTGTAAGTGCTAGATTCACCAAAATCTATACAGTTAGTTCAACTGTGATCTATAACATGTGTACAAATTTTTTGCTCAGATTAATAAGGCGTTTAGACGCTATCACACTTTTAAGAATTTGGCCCCATAGGCATAATGATAAAGAATTTTTCTTTGTGTCCCTGTAAAAAACCTATAAGTGCTAGATTCTCCAAAATCTATACAGATTGAGTATTTGTGACCTATAATATGTGTATAAATTTTTTGCTCAATTGAATAAGACGTTTAGATGCTATCGCACTTTTAAGATTTTGCTCCCATAGGCCGTAATGATAAGGAATTTTTCTTTGTGTCCCTGTAAAAAAACTATAAGTGCTAGATTCACCAAAATCTATAGGGTTCGTACTATGGTGACTTACAATATGCGTACCAACTTTCAGGTTAATCGAACAAAGCGTTTAGACGCTAGCGTGTTCACTCACAGACATACACACATACACACATACACACATACACACACACATACATACATCATCGTAAAAATAGTGAAATCGGACTCAGGGGACCTCAAAACGTATAGAAACATCAAAATCTCGAATTCGGATTTTTGACATGATTACAATACTTTCATCACTATAGTGTTCGGAAAGTAAAAATAGAAATACTGTTAGACCGTTCAAAATTGGAACAGATAAGTTTTAAAGGCCTGCAAGTCGAATGAGGATATTTTCGAAAGTGTAAATTTATTCGGAGGGCCAGAAAGGGTGGGAGCGGTGGGGCAAAAAAATAAAAATAGAGTTACACCGTTCAAAATTGGTACACAAAGGTTTTTGATACTTACAAATCGATTTCGGATATTTTTGAATTTGTAAAGTTAATAGGAGGGGCGGGAAGGGGGGGGGCAGAGGGGCAAAAAGTAAAAATAGAGTTATTTCGTTCAAAATTGGTACATAGAGGTTTTTGATACTGACAAATCTATTACGGATATTTTCGAATATTTAAAGTTATTAGGAGGGGTGGGAAGGGAGAGGACGGAGGGGCAAAAAATAAAAATAGAGTTAGGTCGTTCAAAATTGGTACATAGGGGTTTTTGATACTGACAAATCGATTACGGATATTTTTGAATTTGTAAAGTTTTTAGGAGGGGTGGGAAGGAGGGGCGGAAAGGCAAAAAAATAAAAATAGAATTAGGTCGCTCAAAATTGGTACATGAAGGTTTTTAATACCTACAAATTGATTGCGAATATTTTCGAATTTGTAAAATTATTAGGATAGACGGGCGTGGCGAAGGGGCAAAAGTATATAAATAAGAGTTAGAGCAGTAAAAATTAGTGTTGTTAGGTTTTGAGGCCCGATAAATCGATTGCGGATAGTTTCGAAAGTACAGAAATATTACAAGGGGTGGGAAGTGGGGGGTGGGCGCAGGGGTAAAAACAAAGAAATTCATATAGAAAGTTATTTTGTTAGAAACGAGTATTATTAGGTTTAAAAGCCCGAAAGAACGATTGAGAATATTTTTGACGTCTAAAATAATTAGGAAGGACGAGAACGGTAGATGCGCAGGCAGCGGGGGCCCGGACCGATTACTCCACCGATGGGAGAGGATTATTTTTGTTATTTTATATTTATGTTTTTCTCTGATGGTAATATAGGGATTCATTAAGAGTGTCAATCTTAAATGCACGCGCGCGGCGCACAATGCCCTGCGCTGTTGAAGGCAGTGGGAACCAAATTTTCCAATCCGATTTTATATATATATAGCATGATAAAAATTTATGCAATTTTGAGAATTCATTAACTGTATAGCGATTCCTTTAAAAATAGTGACCAGCGAAGCGGGCGTAGCCTGCTAGTATTTAATATAACAGTTGGTGAACTCGTTGTTTAATGCAAATCATTGGGTTAAACAGCGTCATCAAATGGTTCTTTTCTTTATAAAATTTTTCACTGAATTTAACCCCTCAGTGGCTTAGTCCGAGATGAGCTCGAGCAGGTGATTCCAGTGCAGTATGAAAATTTTTACTGTGCACGCAGTATTCTTAGAATTATTTCAGATTTGCTTTTCAATCTTCTCGGACACTGTCATTTCCATACCATTGCACTAGACAACAAAAATATATAATTATTTTAGGTTGCAGGAACGTTGAGGGAAAATGGATGTAAAAGTTCAAATATCTTTGTGAGAAACCATTATTGGTTCACGGGGTGTTCTTTTCTACTCACACAATTGTTTTTGCCCACCAGAAATAGGAGCAGTTTGCAATCAAAGCCGGTACATGGAAAATGCCTGGTTCGATTCCAGCTCACGCTCATCGACCTAGCTGTTCAGAGATTTCTGTGGTTCTCTCCGAAACTAGAGTAAATACGGACTAAGACCTATTAGAATGACCTTTACGGTGGGAATTCCACAAATAGGCCTAGGATCATGACGTAATCAATTATTCTTAAATCGTACAGCGAAACTCATAATGACTTGCGCACAATTCTGTTCTGATTTGAGTGAACTTGATTTGGAGTAAGAGGAATATCGTTTAGAAAATTCCGAATCACATTTTTCAGATTTTGGTTTATCTGCAACAGAAAAAGAATCAGATTTGCAAAGCTTGAATGTGATTTTTTCATATTAATTTTTTAAAAAATGTGATACGAATCGTGTCATTATGTTTAAAAAATGTATATAATAAAAAGAAAAATAAAAATTGACATTTTCTTACTTTCAGACTTGGAATAAATGGAGATGGCAAGAGACAGAAAATGTAAAAATGTGCTTGACGGAGAATTTCATGAATTTCTTATGGCATAAACAATTGGACAATGTTTAGCACGATCAGACTTGCTTAAATCTAGGCATCAGCTAAAGGGCTTCAATGAATTCGAAATTACAAGATTTGAATTTACGAGCTCATGAACCAGATTGTCATTAAGGGGGTAAGTGCAGCGTTCGTAGCGGTCCTAAATTTTTACATGCGTTTTTATATATTGTCACAACCATTTCAGAGCAGTCGTTTTTTAGATAGTATTACAGCATAATTTCTTTATGAAATTATTGGTGACAATATGGGAAAACCCACGTAAAACTGTATAAACACTTCGAAACCTGTAAGTGTAATTTAAAATATTCAAATAAAAAAAAATGAATTAGAAATACGTCATTGGAAAGATCGTGAAAAATAACTTGTTTTAGGATAAATATAAAAATGACTAGATATGACTGATTTTTTTTTTTTTTTTTTTTGTTATCTTGAAAATAACTCTATAGATTGTTTCAACGATAAAAAGAAAGCTACATATATTAGCATAACATTAAGTCGTTAATAATTAACAGTAATGATTATTGAGCAATAGTTAATTGTCAAAGATCGATAAGGAAATGACAAAAAAAAAATCTGTCCTGAAATCCTTAAAAGAGTTCATGATATTTTCTCCCCAAATATAAGTTTTTTATTTAAATACCACGTCTTTTTGAATTCGTTCTTTTTAATGAGAAAGAAAATATTGTTGATATTTCTGGCTTATAAATATATAGTTTTAAAAGCCACTGCTATACAATATATTTACAGATGAGTAAAAAATGTAATTGGAAACATAGATTTTTAGGACATGGAGTCTAAATAAATATTTCACAATTTAAAACAGTTTTATGAAGGATTGTAATAGAAAAAATAATAATTCACCATAGTTTGATTTTTTTCTTCTATTGATTTTAATAAATCTTTTAATATTATTGTGTAATTAAACAATAAACACAGGTTTATTAAATTTTATATTGTATTACGTACACACCTGGTACATAAGCTATAGAAGATATTTTTTATTATACATATACTGTCGATTACCTTTGTCGATTTATCAATATTGTTGAAAATACAATACGCATTATCTAATAAATTAAAGATAATACTGTGCATCTCATATAATTCAATAGGGGTTTTGTCCGAAAGATAAAAAGGGGATTAGTAACAAATTAAAAACTAAAAGTTTTGGAATCGTAATGTAAATATATATATATATATATATATATATATTTCATGAAATGTTTTCTGTAGTTGTAACATATAATCACATAGCTTTCCTTTCCTTTTTTTCCTTTTTTTAATCTACATTTATTTGTAGGAGAATAGAATGCAAATTCATGAAGATATACAGGATTCATCGACAAAAGGATATCTATATGTATAAAACCGTTTGTCCTCAGTGCGTGAGTAAGTGATTCATCATCGCCCAGCCCAAACCCCTGGACCAAGAAGCATGGAATTTTGTGACAATGTTCTCTCTATGACGTAGGTATCCACTAAGAAGCGATTTTTAAAAACTCGCCCTCCTTAGGAAAACGTGATTTCACAAAATCTTTCAAATCTCAAACAAACAAACAAAAAAAAAATAGGTATCCGTAAAATTTTTACTTTAAAATATAGCTAACACAAATGTGTGACAACCAATTTCTGTAAGTTTAGAAATTCGGTACACAAGGAGGGAAGGGAGCAAAACGTGATTTCACATAATCCTGTATATCTCAAAAAAAAAAAAAAAAAAAAAAAAAAAAAAACGTTAAATTTCAGCCCCCAGGTGGAGCGGTAAGTGGGTTCTATGTGGCAAAAACAAATAGAAGTACAGTTAGACCGGTCAAAATTGGTACAGATATGTTTTAGAAGCCTGGAAGTCCAATGGGGATATTTTGGAAAGTGTAAAGTTATTAGGAGAGGCGGGAAGAAAAGGAGAGGCGGAGGGGCAAAAAAATAAAAATAGAGTTAGGTCGTTCAAATTGGTGCATAGAGGTTTTTGATACCTACAAATGGATTGCGGATATTTTCGAATTTGTAAAATTATTACTATAGACGGAAGGGGGCGAAAGAGCAAAATAATAGAAGTAAGCGTTCAAGCGTCGAAACTTAGTATTATTAAGATTTAAGGCCCGATAAATCGATTGAGGATATTTTCGAAAGTATATAATTATTAAGAGGGGAACTGTGGGCAAAGGAACACACGCGCCGTGCGCACACGTATACGCTGCCGCAGACAGTGGAATCCGAACCGATTATTCCATCGATGATAGATTTTTTTTTTTTTTGTATTTTATATTTTTACCCTTTAGATAATATAATGATTCATTAAGAGTGTCGAACATAAATGCGCGTGCGCAGCGCTCAATGGCCTGCGCTGCTGAAGGCAGTGGAAACCCTGTGCGACATTTTTTCTGATGAGATTTTTTTCCCTCACATGATAAATATTAATGCGATTTTAAGAATTCATTAATTATAGTGATTCATTTAAAAATAGGGACCAGAGAAGCGGGCGTAGCCTGCTAGTATATGTATATATTCGTAATGAGAGCATACAATTGTAATGTAAAGATTATTAATATATATATATATATATAAGTTGTGTGTTCAAAAAGTATCGAAACTGCAATTGGCAAAAATACATTTATTGATTTGGACATCCCAAACAGTAAACCCCTTCAAGGTAGTCACCTTGATAATACACACATTTCGCCAGCGTTCTTGTCATTGTTGGAGAAGCGCAGTTCATGTAATGTTGCAAAACAGTGTCGTCTCATTCCTTATAGCGTCGTCTCTTGACTCAAATGGGGCCCTTTTAGAGGAATTTAAAGCTTGGAAAATAGCCAAATGTCATAGGCAGAATGTTGGGTGAGTATGTAGCCTGACGAACCACATGAATGTTGCGTTTGGTGGCGAATGTGTGAATCAATTGCACAGAATGGACAGACGCGTTACCATGATGAAGTTCCCAAGTTTTTGCATTCCACAGATCCGGTCATTTAAACCGCATAGCATCACAAAGGCAACGAAAGACCTTCTGGCAGCACACCTTTTGATAATTTTACCTTTCGGTGCGTACTCATGACGTACCACACCACGAAAATCAAGGAAAGCGATCAACATGTCCACTGGTGTGCGTCCATTTTTGTAGAGTTTGTACCACTCTTTTATGCGTAAGGTATCATCGTTCCGAAAACCTGTTGAATCTTTTGAATGGTTTCTACTCTGCTAAAGACAAGCTTTTGGTAAATTGTGATGTAATATCGCTCCTCATTTTTTTTTCTCTCATTTTGAAAAACTAAAATACGACGACCTCTCAATACACGTCTTCACTTATTGATCGATCACCAACTACCGACGCTTTCAACAGGCGGGAAAATATTCGTCATTATGCATGAGTATCCCATCTACATCTACACCCATACAGCACAGAATGTTTCAGTTATGTTGCAAAATGCTTACAATCTTTCAAAAACGTAACACATTTTAATATGCTCTCTGATACATTGATGAAACAGTCACGCTTTTCTATGTCCTCTCTGTTATGTGATTGAAATGTTTTTGTTACGTATCTGATTTTTTTGTTACGATCGCGGACATTTCTACGTTTATGAAGTAATTGGAAAGCTAACTGAACGTTCCTGTAATATTTACAATGTTTCCATGTTATGTGACTGTTACGTTTCTGAAACATTTTGTTTTGCTAATACACTGAGGAAAGTCTGCCTCGATGCATTGGTATACGCGAGAAAAATATATCAATTTTATTTTACAATAGTGCATTTTCAAATTCAATATAAATGTCAAAGTTCTATGATATCCAACTAACTTTAAACCTGGTCAATTTTAAATACAAGCAATATTTGTATAAATTTTATATCCATTTATATTAAATCTATGTCTTTAAAATGTTTAAAGATCTAGTCAATATCCTTAAAACGAATGCTTGAACCATAGATCTTTGAACATTTAAAACAAAATTCTCAATTCTTTCATTTTTCAACAAAAAAAAAAAAAAAAAAAAAAAAGCATCTCTCCTGATATTGGAACAAAATTGACTTTGTTTCGACACTTAGTGTTATACTTCTGTGAGGCAAAAATCGTCTGCATTTGTCATTGAAAATAATTTTAACAAATAAGTAATAATTTAATAAATAAGTTGTTCTGCGTCAATTTGTATAATATTATATAGAAAAAAATCATTTGGTGGCCGCAACATACTACTTAATACTGTTTTTATATAGTATTTTTATGATTGTATTACATAGTATTTATCCTTAAAATATTTTTTTCTGTATTGCTTTTAATTAAATAAATTATATTATATCTTTCTATTCTAATCTTGTATTACATTCCAACGTGTTTCTTAATAAAAGCGTTTGCTTATAGGTTGTACGCATTTTTGCTTAGCATTAAATTTTAATCTTGTCATTTTCATTTATGTAAATCTTTTAAGTTTTTTAATATTTATCGTCGGGTATATTCTTTTCTTGTACTTCATAATATTATCGTGTACTGATTGTGAATTTTCGATTAAAGCTTTCACCATTGTAGAAACAATTGTATTTATTTTCATCATAACTTACCCCTGACGAAAATATGGTTGATTTTCTGTGTTTTTCTTATTAATTTCATGTATTGTCATTCATTGCCAATCTTAATTTAAATTATATTTTTTTTTCCAATATGTAATTTCCGGTTGTTATGGTTGTATTTTAAATTTTTTTAATTGTTTCAAGGTTTTTTTGCATAATATTGATAAATTATATAAATTTAAGTGTAAAGAAATGTTTTGGAATAAATAGAAACGTAAAATGTTACGGCATTACTTTCAATAAATAAAAAATGCAAAAATTAAACAAAATAATTCCAACTCTTAGAAATCTGGAAATAAAATAAACCTACGAAAAAATATAGATTATTTCTATAAGAATAATATAATTAGAGTAATTTATATTTATCATTAGCTACTAATTATGCCTTCCGTTCTTTTATAGTATCATGATGTCATTTTGTTTAACAATAACAGCATATTTACACTAATTACTTCTGTTATATGACCATAATTAGCTTGTTAAGAGATTTTTATTGCCTTTCTATGGTAACGCAATGATTCGGGTGCAAAATTGGCTTAATTAGTTTATTTTACACTGAAACTAACATAAAATACATAGAAATACTTCATCAGTGTATTTGTTTTAATAATTGTAATGAAAATCTAATCAAATATTGCTGTAAATGCAATTTTGTACATTTATATTATTTCTTTTAAATTCTCTGATAATATATTCATCACTTTATTAAATAACAAAAATATTTTTAATAATATTTTTGTTATTTAATAAAGTATTCTTTTATGCATGTAATTTAATTATTTAAATTAGAAACGTTAAGAAATTTACGGAAAAATAACCTCATTAAAATATTTATTTATTTTCGATTCCTTTAATATTTCTTAAGATTAATATACTCAGATTGTCTTAAACTTAAATTTTCTAGAAACAATGCTTAGCTTACAGATTTATTTTAACAAATTTATGCTTTTAATTCATTTTAAGTCCACACCTCATTACGCTTGCGACACTTTTCCGCTTAATATTAATTTATTTCTGCTCATTAATTATATCACACACGAGTTAAAATGTTAATGTAAAATGTTGTAGGTAATAACTTTCTTTCAAAATAATTGAAAAGGTGTTATTATTTGTCATAATTTATATTTGACTCAAAGTACGTACATTTAAAATTTGTAGAAAATATGACGCACGGTAAGGAACTTAAATTTTACGCCAGAATAAAGGTCTTAGAAAATAAATTTATTTGAAATAAAAATTTATACACTGGTGTAATTATTAGCAATTAGAAAAAAATATGATTGCACAAATCTGAAAAAATCGACTTTGTGAGTGTTTATTAGTGTTTTTTTTAACGTCATGCATTAGAGGAAGCCAAAGATGAAAGCCATTTCAACGTGCGGGTGTTTTTTTTTTTTTTTTTTTTTTTAAATAATAGCAGTTTATACCAAAAAAGTACTATTATTATTAAATCAAACTAAACATGATATTTCGTATAATTAAACAGAAGCTTATTTTATGATAATTTCAGCAATGTGTGTTTGCTGATTTTACATATGGATATATTTCCTCTTTTTTATTTTTCTTTCGACAAGCGTTCGCTTTCACCCATTTTTACTGCTCCTTGCCACGTACTTTTTTTCTGCTTAGTATTATTTTTTAGATTACCTTATGTAACTATAGTTTCAACACTTAAATGCCTGATTATTTGTCAATCGACGAACATGAGGCATTAGAGCTTCAATATTATTCTAATAATAATAATAATAATAATAATAATAATAATAATAATAAAATTGGGTATGTTTCCGAAAGGGAACAATCGGCAATTAAGCGTTAAATTAATAAAACAAGTTTTTTTTTTTTTTTTTTTCAATCTACAATAGGATATCACACTTTATGTCTATACGCAAAATTATTCAAAATAATTACAAGATAAAAGAACTTTTTATAAACCCAGTTTTTAAATTTTTTGTTGAATCATATAAACGCTACCGAAGGCAGCGAGAATCCAGAGCAATTGGACAAAAGTATTAAAAATATTCTTTGCTATCGTGTTTTGACCTATTATAAAAGTTTCAAATGGCTATCAATCCGGGAAGTTAGTTAAAAATAGATTGCAAGATTTGTACTGTTAAAGCTGTCGAAGGCAGCAGGAACCCGAAGTAGTTGGTTAGAAATATTTAAAAAATGTCTTTTTACCGTGTTCTGGTCTTTTCTGAAAGTTTCAAATGTCTAGCTAGTCGGGAAGTTAGTTAAATACATTTTCTGTTGAATCATATAAACGCTGCCGAAGGCAGTAGGGACCTGAAAGAGTTGACTAAAAGTATTAAAAAAATGTATTGTCACCGTGTTTTGAGCTATCATAAAAGTTTCAAATGTCTAGCTAGTCGGAAAGTTAGTGAAAAATCGATTGCAAGCTTTGTACTGATAACGCTGCCGAAGGCAGCAGGCACCCGAAACAGTTGGCTAAAGGTATTTAAAAAATGCATTTTCACCGTGTTCTGAACTACTCTGAAAGTTTCAAATGTCTAACTAGTCGGGAAGCTAGTTAAATAAATTTTCTGTCGAATCATATAAACGTTGCCGAAGGCAGCGGGACCTGAAACAGTGACTAGAAGTATTAAAAAAAAAAATGTATTGTCACCGTGTTCTGAGCTGTCCTGAACGTTTCAAATATCTAGCTAGTCGGGAAGTTAGTTAAAAATCATTTGCAGAATTTGTACTGGACAAACAAACAAACATACAAACAAGTTAATAAAAACATGGTAAAAAATAAGAGTTTAAGAAAAATATTTTTTTTTTCGTTTTGTTCTTTCATAGTGAATGAACAATTATAAGAAGTAGTAAAAAAAATGCTATGCGACTCTTTGGTTTCAGGCTGCGTTACTTTTCAGATATTATAGAAAATATATTTTACAGGAAAAAAAAAAAAAAGTGATTTTTTTCTCCTTTTAATTCGATACACATACTACCCTCTATTATTTTTCTATTTGACACAAAACCTTTTTAGAAAAATATTAGTCGCATGGGATAATATTAACACCTACGGAATTGACGGGAAAATCCTCATATCTATATTAAGAATTTTCCGTCTATTCGGCACGAGCTAACATTATTTCAGAATACTGATATTTTGCTACGAAGAGCAATATTCTATAGAATTTATAATATGTAGATAATAATATTTTTAAGTTATTTTAATGAACTTGTTCTTTCTTAAGATAACTAATATATAAAACCTCAATATTTTAAAATTGCCTTACGTTGTTTTAGAAAAAGCAAAAATTACTTACTAATATATATATTTATGTTTAACAAAAAAATAAACAAAATATTGAATAAATTTCCATAATATTTTAGTAAATAATTTAATTTTATTAATTTTAATATTTGAACCGCACAATGCTAAAAGTTTCATGTCTGCATTTATTTCAACATCTATATTAAAATAGGCATTTGTATGTAATATTAGGGGAGACCGGGGTATGGACCCCTGGTAAATTATAAGTGCTTATTTATAAAGCAAAGATTTTTGGCTGCTGAAAATTTGTGTGAATATTACCATTACATTGGGATTCATATTGCATTAAGTCTGAAGTAATAATAATAATTATTATTATTATTATTATTTAATATACATATTTTTTAAATAGCAACTGGCAAAGTGGACCATTTTACCCCAAGCCCGGGTTAAAGTGGTCCATGGCTCGAGGTACTCTGTAACACAGTTAAGTTTAAAATGTATGTTAAAGGGTTTATGAGACACAAAAACTTTAAAAAAAAATAAAAATAAAAAATACAACCAATTTTAGCGCCGATTTTTCCTCAATGAAAACGCTGTAAGGGTTACAACAAACGGATGAAAAGTTCGATGAATGAAGACTAATTTTGACGCTTAACACTTATCCTGGCATGAATAAAATACGCAATGATTAGTGTAAGATTCGCTTTTGCTTGTGTAGTATATCACACAATTATTTCTATTTTGATCTTTGTTACAGGTATTGTCATATCACTATACAAAAATAAAAACAATTAATTCAAAGTCCTTATCATTAAGGAATAGAGAAAAGGTACTTTAAAAGGTAATATTTCTTGTTCAAATATCCACTTTAAAATATTCCCGTGTTCCACCATCTTGGAAAATAATGTATTAGAATAGAGTCTGAGGAGAAATTGAATATAGAGACAACTTTATCAAGACAGCACTGAAAAAGTTGGGCAAATCCAGTATACACTAACACACAGGGATTAAAGACAATTTCATCCGGAAAATCGGCGCTAAACAGTGGTTGCCTCTAAAATCTCTAAAAGTGGTTGCCTCTAAAGTTGTCCTGTCTAATGAGCGCTTAATAATCTGTGTTTTTTAATAGTACAAAATGTAGAATACATTATATTTTTTTGTTTCTGTCACAGATTCAAACAAATATTGTAACTGTAATGAACATAAAATTAGAAAGTGATGGACTAAAAGATTTTTGTGCCACTAAGTCTGATGTTTTCTTGTTAAGTTTTCTTGGTCTGAAAGACTCATCTTTACAATATCTCGAAAATTTATAAAGGATTAGTCAACGCTCTCAGTAAGAATGTAGATATCCTGATTAGGTTTTCGTTGCATGAATCCCACATAAAAAATTCTTTATCATGTATTTATGTGATTAAGCCAACAAAATACAAAATTGTCTTTTTCGTCTACTAATTTATCTACACATTTTTATTTTATTAGTATTAGAAATTGAAAATATAATTATTTTAAAATACAATTGTACAAAAAAAAAGCGTTTTTTTTTTTTTTTTATTTTGTTAAATCAAACTCCAATAACGATCAGTGTTCAAACGTTCCACGAAAAACTTTAGATTCTCAATCTTTTTCCATCCAAAATATAAATGTCTATATTCATTTAAAACGTACTTTATCAGATTCTATAACATATAAAAGAACAGAAGTATTCAATATTTCTCACTCATGCATTTTTTTTTTGTCCTCCCCCTCCCTTTTCATCTCTAACCATCGCCGATTAAACACTCTGCGGGAAGCCTTTTATTCTTGAATATTTATCCATCCACAACAAAAATGTCAATATTAATTTTAAACTTACTTTATGATATTCTAGAACCCATTAAAGAAGTAGAATTGTGTTTAATATTTCTCACTCATGAACTACTTTTAATCCCCCCCCCCATTCCTTTCCCACCACTAGTCAATGTTATTAAATGTTGATTAATAGTTAATGTGTTTTTTTTTTTTTTTGTCACTTTAAAGTATTTTATATAGTTTTTTTTCTTTTTAGCATTATTTTTCATTTGAAATAAATTTTATGAACATATTTGTATAGTTTTCCTCCCGCGCGTTACTTTTCATTTGAAATTAATTATATGAACACGCGTGTTATCTCTTTCTTTAATTATCTGCACTCTCATGCCTGTAATTAAAGTTAACTCCGAAATGTATAATAATTTACAGATAGCACTCCAAAAATGTAAATTTTGTTAATCGGTATATCAATTCTTAAAATTAAATAAGCATATATGACAGATAATTTGCCCCAGATCCTGCTGGCCCATTTTACCCCACGTGGAACTCTGACAACAAATGTTTAAAAAAATAACATTTTTTTTCTTAGTTAGATTTAATATAATAATAGATGACCTTAGCTCTTTATTCAGCTGAATAACCTCTGCCAGATCATAATTCTTTGATGAGGAAAGGGAAAAAAAATGTTTAACTAATAATATTTACGTTTGGCTACCATAAACAATTATTCTAGAATAAAATGGCTAAACGATCAGTTTGGCATGAAGTTGCTAGATAAATTTCATCACTTCAGTTCTCTTATCTAAATGCCAAAATACGAAGCATAGAAATAAATAAATAAAATCAGTAATAGGGTTGGTCCCATTTTACAACTTGGCTCATTATACCTCGGTCTCCCCTATACATTGAAAATAAATGTGTTTTCTTGCTAAGTTTTCTTGGTCTTAAAGACTCATCTTTACAATATATCGGAAATTTATAAAGGATTCGTCAACGCTTTCAGGAAGAATGTAGATATCTTCCTGATCATTTTATGCCCTACTTTTGTAGGACATAAAAACAACTGAAAAGGCATTTAAAACACGTAAATGTCTTAATATACAGCGCGTCTGAATTTTCAAATATTTAGAAATTCATGCACTTGCGTTACTTGCATTACTTAAGCTTGCAGCAAATTTTTCATATGGAATCTATTGTAAGCAACATGCTTATCCTATTTAAACTTCTTTCAGCATCCATTAATTATAATATCATTTTACATAATAAGTAGTTAAACGTGAGTTATTTACACTATGCTAGTTTATGAAATTAAATTTTCAAGGAACGATACTCTACGTCAACGATATTTAACTGAAATCCTGCTTAATGTAATTCACATAGCAACATATTTAGACGTGAAGATTATTTGGTTAAAAAAAATGTATTTAAAGCTTCCTCATATTAAAAGAAAAGGTGTTAAGATGAAAGTAGCAAGTAACTTGTAGCGAAGAAAGCGAACTTTGAATAATTTCTGCATAACTGCTTTTTATTTATTATTATTAATTTTAATTTAAAAACTGTTTTCTTCCACATACTAAGTGCAATTTATTTCCTTCTAAATATCAGTTTAAGGAAAGATGTCATTATCCAAAGATCAAGGGCTAGATAACATTAGTTTTTCACATACTTTTTGCGCTTTTTTTTTTTTTTTTTTGAAAAAATCTAAATCTCTAGATATAAAATTTAAGGTAATAATATATATGTATTAACTTTGAGATTTATATTTAATCAATAGTTTTATAGCAAAAAAAAAAAAAAAAAAAAAGTTAAAACATAAAACTGCCCTAAAATCATAAAATGGAGCTACGTCGTGTGACTAGGTGGCGTAATTGGTAAGTTACTTGATTTTGACTCAGCTCTTCGGTACCAGATTCCGTACTCCACGACTCATATCAGTGCGATTTCCGCTGCGGGTAAAATAAATTTCCATTTCAAGGATTATTCATATTTTATTTATAATCTGCAAATTTCTAAAATCTATTTTTAACAGAAAAACAAAATCACGGGGGATATCTAAAAGAGAATTAATGTAGGAATCGACTACATGTATGTTTAAAAATCATCGAAAAATTTTTTTGTTAAATGTTGAAATCATTTGAGAATTTTCGGAAAATTTATTAGTTTTATCTAAAAATTACCATAGTTCTTCTGAAAAAATAAATGATTCCGTACATATAGTCTATTCCCAAGAATGATTATTAATTATTCTAAGTTATATGTAACTGATCTTTCTAGTTCTACAAACGAAATCTTCAAAAGCTTGAAGTAATGGGTATAATTTTAAGAGTGTAATAATACAATAACTGGTAAAAAAATTAAATAAATGGAAATTAATTTTTTTAATTAAATTTTCTTTGGGTTAAGTGACATAAGTGTAACAAAGTTTTAGCATTGTTCTAATTCCACTGCTTTTTGTATAGTTTATATTATGCTGACTCTTCTGAAAAATTTTAGGCACAAAATTCAACTAATTAATTTCGACAAAATGTGAGCAGTTTATAATTTAACAATGGGCCACTTATTATATATATATATATATATATATATATATATATATATATATATATATATATATATTATACATACATATATATATAAATACATATTATACACACACACACATATATATATATATATATATATATATATATGATTTTTGTATAATTCGTGCTTTCACTGGTGTAACCTTAGCCTTCTATAACCATTTAAAGTATATTAAAAGATTTCTAAAAATCTAGGTTTATTTGAACTCATTACAAAGTGGTTACATTTACCACATTTCACCCTAGATTAAAGAAGTTCCTATAAATACAGGTATAAATAGTTACAATTACAGGTATACAAGTAACTATATACAGGTTCCTATTCATACATCCAACGAATTTTAATTGAAAAGTTCAACCCTCAGATTTGAATTTTATGAATATATGTCGTTCTGTGCAATGATATAAATAATATTTTAAAATAGGAATAAAAATAATCCAGTTATTAGTAATTACAATTGATTCAATTATAATATGATAACAAAAATAATATTAATATTCTTTAAACACTTTTCTTGCGACGGAAGTTTATGCGCAAGCACTGACTTGACCAGTGCTGTGTTGAATCAGAGGTAATTGAGAAAAAAATAAGAGAAGGGAATGCCGAATTACTGGATGTTTACCAAATTTCATCTTATCGGTCAATTTGGTACCCTTCCAAGACATTGAACTCGTCCTCAAATCTAGTTCATAGAAACGTTACATTATAGATGCTCTAATACGCAAACTTTAAAATAATCAATTGCTTTAAAAAAAATATTTTTAAACTCTTAGTAACTTAAAAAATAGAAATTTTCCATTTACAATTTAGTGTTCTTTGTACGCACAAAATGAGTACTTACACAGAAACATAAACCATGCAGAATCAAAACAATAAAATAGCTAGCCATTTCATAAAATATTTTGTAGATTTTTTTTATTTTTTATTTTTTTTTATATACATATAATAATTTAATCTCTTCTAAATGTGCAGCAATAGAATTAAGAATAAAGAGGATCCTTAATTTGAACATCCACATATCCGCATTACGATATAATATGTATTTGCTTCCATAATAAATAACTCTGTCCATTAACACGATAAATCTGTTTGTAATCACTCTCTGTGTTAATCAGCGTGTTTCTGCAGACTGATTTGATTTATTAATTTATCATGTTCGTTGTGTTTAGACATTTATATAAAATATTATAATTTATTATAATACTACTTAAAGAAATAAAGAAAAAAAATTCTTTCCTATTGCGTGTACGGTCGAGCGAGTGAAAAAAATATGTTTGTTTGTTTGTTTTTAACTAATATAAAATGAAGAGAAGATGAGATATGAATTGTATTCCCTTTTATAAATGAATGTAAATGATTTAAAATTAAGAGCCGACCACATATTAAATAACTTAGATGTGGAACCTGTATTATCATTGATTGATTCAAAGTAAGCATTTTTATGATATTTATTATTCGTTTACATTATTTTGTGATGAACTAAAATTTTAAGCAATAACTTTCTGAATTAAGTTTTAGGCTGCATTTTTAAATAAGAGTAATTCTATACATTTAATTAATTGCACAAGCAAAACAAATATCGTTGCGGTTTCTGTATTTAAACATTATTTAGTACAAAATCTCAAATGTCACCAAAAATGCAATGTTTTTGTATTCTGTTTGCAGTATGCCGTTTGTATTATTGTATTTTATAAAATATTCTAAAAGTGAAAATGCATTGATTTAAAAACCTTTCATGCTACAAACGAAAATATTAGATTTTGTTAAGAAAAACACACTATATCTTTATGAATATACTTGTTATTCATTAAATCATTGATTGATTTCTGGTTTAGTTTTAATTTTTTCTTACTTACATTTTGTTTTAGCAGTAATATTTTATCTTCATTTTAACGTTTTACTTTAATTATTTACTTTAATAATTTACTATTACTTTAATACTGACTCTGGAACATATCAGGGAATATTAGTTTAACGCGTTTCACTCGTCTTAAGTCGTGGTGCTCTTCCTTATTCTAGTTAATGTGTTTCTTTGTTCATTAAATCTGGTCTTCTTTCCTGGTGTTTAATCATTCCAATGATTTATTATTTTTTTATTATTATATATATATATATATAAATAATATTTTTTAAATGCTTTCGCGTGTTTTCTTTATTTCTTTATTTTTCTTATAGGTTTTTGTTTCTTTACTTTATTTATTATTATATATGATATTTATTTATTTTTTTATTTATTGATTTATTTCTACTATCGAAGAGAAATTTTTTTTCCTGGAAGGAATGGTCTTCACTTCCTGAAAATTAACCGCTATTCTACATTATATAAAATGTTTTATAGAACAAAAATACTTGGATCATCGTCTTTTGAAATTCAACATTCACAAAACAGAAGACAAATTTTTATAATAATGTTTCCACAATAAAAATTTCGAAATTCAAATCTTAATATGAGAAACAAGGCTAACTCTTCTAGCCAAAAATTACATTCAAATACTATGGAAATAAATTGAAAAGTTTGTCATCTGTGAAATATTAGACGTTCAATAAGATTGAGAGAATCTTATCAATGATTGTTTGTAAATCACTGAACCGGATTCTTTCCGTTTAAGGAGCAGAGAATTTCATGGATGTTGCATTTTCATTCATCTTTAAATGTACACGTACGCATTTGAATAACTTCTATTCATTTAATGCTTCAAATTTTAATTTTAACTTAGACTCGTATTTACTATTTCTTTCATGGATTAGCTAATGCCTTTTTAAACATTTAGTAAATGAGACTAATTAGAGAAAATTCTAAATGGTAAATTATAAAAATAAAGAATAGTAAAATGCTTAAATGTGAACAAATGCAGTTATTTAATCTAAAAATGAAAAACTGTTTTTGATTAAATTTTTTTTAAATACATTTTTTTTTTTTCGTGTAGTTTT
The DNA here is from genome assembly GCA_963930645.1 of Salticus scenicus. Classification (NCBI taxonomy): domain Eukaryota; kingdom Metazoa; phylum Arthropoda; class Arachnida; order Araneae; family Salticidae; genus Salticus; species Salticus scenicus. Next base: position 209,845,598 of record OZ005650.1, on the reverse strand, counting down.
GAACATTTATTTTTATTTGTATCTCAATTAATATAACAGTCGTTCAGAATATTGTGAATAGAGAATATATTTAAAAAAATAATTTAAGATATTATTATATGATATTTTACATGCTTTTGAATAACAGAATAGGTTTACATAACATCGAGTAAATTACGTTAATGTACTGCAAAAATTAATAAGTAATGACAGAAGTGCATATAATTGTTTTGAAATTGCTTAGCATTTTTTAATGAAAAAAAAAAGGAGGAACTATATAAGATTATAAGATTCCCCACTTTTACACCATTTTTAAATTCTATTTGTATATCTATACAGTCACTTAATAGATAAGCATGAAATCTGTGGTACACTTTTAACGTATTAATTATGGGAATAGAGAGTTGAAAATGGTATCATTCGAAAAATATGATAAGCCAGACTTGCAGAATGCATTTTTTTCCCTTACGATGTCAAGTAGGTATTTAATAACACATATGTAAATTATAGGGCATTTAATAACAGGTATTTAATAACTTGGTCATAAATTCCATTCTCTCCACCACTTATAGAAGTCACATGAAATACTGCAAAGTAGGGCTCTTTAATTTCTGGCAACTTCTGCCCCGCGAGATGACCTTCCCTTAGTTTCCCTCTAGTGTTCGTGAAACCGGGTTATTTTTGCTAGGTTGTCGTATGGGGCAGTTTCTTTTCACATGTCTACTCTTCCACAGCCCCAACACATTATCTTTGGACTCTTTACTTCTTTATTACCTTCAAGACTACGCAACCTCCTCTTGATGTCTGTGAGAATTTTCTTCATTTCCTCCTGATCGTCTTGTTAATCATCTAAAGAGACCGTTCTGATTGTATGGCGGTCTTAACGGGAGGCGTGCGGGGCTTTCTCTACCTTTAAAGCATATGCCAAAGCTAACCCGACGTCCTTGAGATTGGCGAGTCTAAGTGCTTTTTGAGTCTCTGGATCTCGCACAGCATCGATAAAGCATTGAAGAACCAAATCATCTCGAGTTTCAGCGTGGCAGTAAGAGAAATTTAGGTGTGATAATTTTTGAATATCCGATGCCAGACTCTTGCAAACTTTCACCCGCTTTTTGGTAACAGGTCTTTAATTGGATGCGACTGTACTCCTTAGAACACTTTTCTCCCCAACTCAACTCCCGTGCTCTCGACATGGCATCGAAGTCATGCCATTCTTCCTTCGAAATAGTTCTTAGTACGGCAGCTGCATCACCCCGTAATGATGCTGCTAAGTGGACGGTCTTGGCAGTAGTGTCCCATCCGTTAGCTTCAGCTAAGATGGAAAACTGCGTATTATACGCCTGCCTTGAGGATCCGCCATCATAGGTGGAAAGCTTAATTGATTCCTTCTTCTATATTCTTTTATCTCTACTTTCATCTTCCTGGGGTATGAATGTTAACTTTTCATCTACTTTTAACTAAAGATCGTCCTCTATTCTCTTTAATTTGCTTTCTATCTCCGAAAAACTGCCTTTCAGTTTTTGATCACTTTTTTTTTTTTTTTTTTTTTTTTTTAACTCTCTCTTCAAAATTCTCTTCTATTTTCATAACTTTTTTTTCAATTTCATCCATTAGGTTTCCCATCACTATTAATTTACCCTCTATCACTTCTTTCATGGTTACACAGCCATCCCTTACTGATAAAAATTCTTTTTCATTATGTCTTTATTTAATTCAAGTTTTTCTCGAATGAATTGGATTTCTTCGCCCAAACTGTCTTTCATTTCTTAGGTCAATTTGGCTTCCATCTTTTCCTGTACTGCTTTAATTTGTTTCATCTCATCTGTCAAACTATCTCTCGTTTCTTTTTGCCCCGTTTCCATACTGTCTTTCATTTCTCTTTGTCCTTCTTTCATTTCGCTAATCTGGGCAGTTAACTCTTTGAGAATTTTCTTCATTTCTTGCTCCATACCTCTAGTGATCATCATTCACAGAAAATCACGCTTCTGACTCAAGAATTGTTGCTTACTGGGGGGGTTCCTGAGTTGTCCAAATAAGAAAGGCGAATCTTGCAGAGGCTGAAAACTTTATTTACAGAAAATACGAGAAGATTACAGGTCTATAAATCAAAAATCAACTTCACTTTTGCCAGTAAACACAGCTTAAATAGCATCTGTGAACAGCAAAACGACAGTACATACTGTATGAGAGAATTAACATACTTCAATTGACTGCAATCCAAAGTGGCTCGGAGATCTTTCAGTAGCAATGAAAGCATTGGCGAAAAGTAAACTGAGACTGACTCATCTGACGTAAAGCAACTTCTTAGATGTTGAAAATTCCAGAAACTCGTCAGCCAATGAAGTTAGAGTCCATGTTTGGTAAATCGATGATAAAGATTCTCTCACCAAGGTCGACAAATATATATATATATATATATATATATATTTGACAATTATATATATATATATATAAGACATAACCGGCATTAATGAGATTTTTTTTAACGGGTTTTTACGCTATTTCAATGAAAACAAACTAGAAATGCTGAAAATTTACAACTTATCACCTAAGAAAGCTTCTTTGAATAAATTTACATAAAAATAACGACTAATTATTTACAAATTCTTAACACTATATAACTTTTCGGAACGCAGTCGTGTACACAGGTACATTAGAAATGAAAAGTTATTTCCTAAGATATTTAACATTTTTGCATTCTGATTGTTGTATGCTTTGTCTAATGAAGAATGCCAAATTTTCTGAAAATGTCTTTGCTCTGGGTCTAATACCCTACTCGTTTTAATTTAAAATGTGGGTGATCCAAAACTTTTGGATTTCACTTTAATTTTTTACTGTTCCTTTTGCTGAACACAACTTTTGCTGAAATATATAGAGTATACTGAGTTCTTTACGCTTCCAACATTTCTAGACTATTCCAAAAGGGCTTTTCAAGATAATTGGAAAAAAATGTCAAAATACGAAAGCGTCCTAACACTTATTGATAGAAAGTGTATTTCAGATATCTTCTATTTAACATTTTTTTTTCTTTTACTAGATATATATAGATATATATATATATACATACATACATGCGTCTCTTTTTAATATATACATGTTATTTTGATATGAAAACCAACTGTCATGTATATCATATGAATAGTGTAACACTTATTTTCTTCGCTATAGAATTTAAAACATACTTTTTATAAAAATAAAAAAAATGTATATATACTTTTAGAAAGTTCTTCCTAATATGAATATTTACACATTTCAGTTAATTCCAAGACTAATTTTTTAATAATAGATGAAATAAATAAATATCTTTACAATGATTTAAAGAAATACAAAGTTGCGATTATTTTTCGTCGCAAAAATATTTAAATTGATTTAAATTTTTATTGAATTTGAATGAATAATGCAATTATATATATATATATATATATGTATATATTTATCATTTCGATGAAAAGAAATAATAAGGATTATTTCTTTCCCTCACCTTACATAAGAAAAAAATAAAATGAAAAATCATTTGAAGAAATTTATTTGCTTTAGACACGTTGTTTTGATATTTTAGACTTTTTTTTTTAATTATTAAACGTAATTAAATTTATATACATTACATAATATTCCACATTAAAACATAAATTAATGAAATTAAGTATTGTGTAGGATACAGATACATATATTTATATATTTAAGCAATACTTTTGTGCATGCAGACTAATGTAAACATTCTAAGTAGTGCGTAATAATTAGAAAGGTTTTATAATATGCCTAAATTTCAAAACTAAAATAATAGCTATGATAATAATTTATTTGTTGTTTTATTTTAATTTTTACTTTCTCTTACACTTAAGGTAGAGAAAGTATTGTTTTAGGGTCAAATTTTCGAAAGTGAGTGTTTGTTATATTTACACGTTCTGAGGTCCCCTGCATACGAAAATCGTGTTTTTAGCGAATGGTCTGTGTATCTGTCTGTCTGTGTGTCTGTTATCAGCATATCGCAAGAACAAATAGTAGTAGAAATTACAAACTCGGTATTCTAAATGTGTATCATATAGGGATGCTACACTAAGCTTTTCCTTGAGATGAAGCAAATGGTTCGTGTACAACACACACAAGAGTATTCAAATACGTTACGTCTATGGGGGGAAATTGCAGGTAAGTAGAGTTTAACATCTATAGACTGCACTAAACCAAATGAAACGAATATATACTTTTTGTAATAGAGATAGTTAACTGTAAAAAAAAAAAAAAAAAAAAAAAAAAAATGCGTATCTAGGAGCCTCGCCCCCCACTGGGGGTAAGTCCCTCCTCGAGGGGAGAAAATTTTCATGATGGGTATCTTTCGAAAGAGCTTGCCAATACGATTCAAACGAATTGTTGAACCATCGATCTGCGATAACTTAAAATAAATTTTTCGATTTTTTTCATTTTTAACAAAAAAAAAAAAATATATATATATATATATATATATATATTTTGTTTAATGTAAGATCGAGAATAAATTCAACTTTATTTGGTTATTTACTGTTATACTACTTCTCTAATATGGAAGTCGTCTGCATTATCATGGAATATAATTTTTTTTAAATAATAATTTTTACTGAGTGAATTTGTATAGGAAAAGCTAGAAAAAATTCACGTGGTGGCCACGATACAGTTATTTGTTGTTAGTGAATATGTTTTACTAATAATATTTTACCATTTCCAGGAAAGCGTTCGGGAATTGAAATGAATTCCTCATTGAGGTATGGTAAATAATGTATGTTTTAAGCTAAATATTCATCGCTTATTTATATATATATATATAAATATATATATATATATATATATATATATATATATATATATATATATATATATATATATATATATATATATATATATATATATATATATTACATATATATCATATATATCCTATTGAGGCTTCCTGATTACCGTAGTCAAGTTTTTTAACGCTTGATCTTTGTCGGTGTCTCTTACAGTAACGTAAAAACGAATAATTTCAGAAGATTTAAAAGTTGTATTTTGATGTTAATATAAGTTTGTTGCTAGAAGAGTTTGATCAAGATTAATAAGTTTCAATGAATATTGCGTGTAAAAATTGTCTGTATAATTTTAAGTAAACTTTTAATTTTAATAACAGAATTAAATTCTATATAAATGTAGGTGCATTAATAAAACGAAGGTTGAGGAGGGCTGTAGCCCCCCCCCCCTTACACTGGAATAATTATCATATAAATCTCTTCTGAAGCCTAATTTGAATTGTTTAACATAGGTTTACATAACACTACTCGTTATCTTACCTTTTAATCTTCAGCCTGTATGTATAGCCTTAAATTTTAGGGTAACAGAAAGTCGTGTGAGTGACACATATTTTAATTAGATTCCAGAATGAAAAAAACAAAAAAGGAAAATGACTAAAAGAGTAAATATAAAAATAAAACTTTAAGTAAAACTACATTTTTTAACAGTATAACCTTTTGGTGTGGAGCTCTAAAAATCCTAAAATAAAAATTTATTTTTGCAATGATATGCTATAAAGAAATTAAAGTTTCTGACCTAAGACATTTCTGGAGAAAATATAGATATTTCTTTTTTACAAGAAATGAAAGTTTTTAAATATTCAAAATACTTTAAAAAACGTTCGAGACTAATATTCTTAGTTATTAGTTTTTGTATACGTATTCGTTAAAGCATAAATTGAAAAGGCCTCGAAAGCTTTTGAAAATATTTTGATTATAAAAAGAAATAAATAAAAGAAATATCTATATTTTTCTCGAGAAGTTTCTTAGTGCTGATTCTTTCATTTTTGTATAGCATATCTTTGGAAGAATATATTTTTTATTTTGTGATTTTTAGGGCTGCAGAATAAAAAGATTCTACTGTCAAAATATGTATTTTTCCTTAAATTTATATTTTGTCCTTTATGGTTACAAAAAGGAAAGCTTTAAAAAAAACTAATCGGAAAAATTTAATACACTGTGTAGACATTGAATGATATTATTTTATCAATTGATATTTTTTCAATTAATTATCTGCAAAAAATAATTCATAGGCCCTTGTAGGATCGAACCCACAACCATCGAGTTATCAACATGACGCTCAAACCAAAAGTTAAAGAAGGGTGAAGATAAGTCATAGAACATGCATCAAAAATCTATATCTATATATATATATATATATAAAAAAAATATTGTTCTCAAATGTTTTTTTTTTTTTTTTTTTTTTTAATATTATGAATATTTAAACATTTTTCATTTCTTGCAAAATATCTATATTTTTCTTTAAAATTTTCTTATCCTTCAAAATTTATTTCTTTATCGCATGTCTATGCCAGAACAAATTTCTATTTAATGATTTTTAGAGCTCCACATTAAAAAGTCTCCAGTTTTTTTTTTTTTTTTTTTTTTTTACTTAAGCTTTTTCGTGCGTTTCAGTCACTGAAAAAAAAAAAAAAAAAAAAAAAAACTTAAAAACTAATCAAAATTTCTTACGGTACTGTGCAGACAATGAAAGATTTTCCTTTACCAGCTGACATCTTTTTAATTTATTATCTGCAAAATGGAACACATCGGTCTTCGGGGATCAAACCCACGTTCCTCGTTTTATGACACCTAGCTTAAACCAACTGAACTAATGAGTGACGAAAAAGTTACTTACATTTACATAAAAGTGCGGGCACTTTGGTTTTCAGCGTGAAACAAAGACAAGAGGACAAAAACTCAATTTCAATAAAAAGCTTCGATTTTTTTTTTTTTTTTTACTTAAACTTTAATTTTGCTCTTTTTAGTAACTCGATAAAAATCTGTTAAAAAAAAAAAAAAAAAAAACTGAATTCTTAGGATACTAAGTAGACAATAAAATATTTTCCTTTATCAATTGATATATTTTCTATTAATTGTCGATAAAAATAACAACCTCGGCCTCCAAGGATCGAACTCATGCCTCTCGCGTTACCAATATGACGCTGTATGACAACTGTTGCAACAAGCGACGAAAACAATTGCTTACATTTTGATTAAAGTGGAGGCGCCTTGTTTTTTAACGTAACACAAAGGCACGATGACAAACTCCAAATTCAAAAAAAAACTTCTTATAAAACTTAAACATAAACTTACCTTCTATTTAAATTCGTTCTTACTAAAAATTACTATTTAATTTGGATATAAAAAAAAAGCATTATTTATATTATTATTTGTAGCAAATTAATTATTAAACTAATTAATCATTATTAATTATTAATTATTAAATTATTGTTTATATCAAATTAATTATTATTTAAATCAAA
>OZ005650.1:209723337-209833337 GCA_963930645.1 Salticus scenicus | reverse complement strand
GAAGTCAGATTTTCGAATAGTTTACTTTTGATTAATTCAAATATGAAAATATATGCTCCTAATAGCAATACAAATAGTCATTAAAATATTAGCTATAATTTAATTGTTGCCAGAAAAAAAATAAGAGTTCATTTTCTTTCGACATAAAAATAAATACATTTAATTAAACGTGAGAGTTAAAAAAATGCAAAAAGTTAAATTATGAATCTGGCAAAAATTGACGTACTTAAAACTTTAAAGAATTTCAACACATTGATTAAGTGCTAATGTAGCTCATGATGCAAATATATGCTGTTTTCAAAGGATTAATATTTTGTTTTAAAACCAACTTTTTTTTTTATTATTCAAAGTTCCCGTAACTCTTTAATCAATCACATTAGAACGTCCATCTTTGGAATATCGATAACAAGGCTCCAAATTTGGCGCCAAATCAATCACCTGCCTCTAGGAGCTTTTTAACGCGTTTTAAAGGGAAAATTCAGCTATTTTAACGCGAAAAAGAGTTGGAAATGCAGAAAATTGACATTTTATCAACTTACTAAGCCATTTTGAAAGAATTTATACAAAAATAAATACAATTATTTACAATTACTTAACAATACGCATTGTTAAAGTGCTAATGTAGTTAGTTCTATAACTATGATTAAACAGAAAATTTAAAAACATGGTTTATAAAAAGTTTATCTTATAATTATTTTTACTTTCCGAACACTATAATGAGGAAAGTATTGTAACCATGTCAAAAATCCGAATTTGAGATTTTGGATGTTTCTATACGTTTCGAGGTCCCCTGAGTCCGTTTTCACTATTTTTGCAATGATGTATGTATGTGTGTGTGCATGTATGTGTGTATGTATGTGTGTATGTGTGTGAGTGAACACGCTAGCGTCTAAACGCTTTGGTCGAATGCACTGTAAGTTGGTACGCATGTTGCAAGTCACTGTAGCACAAACCCTATTGATTTTAATGAATCTAGAACTTACAGGGACAGATAGAAAAATGCTTTATCATTATAGCCTATGGGACCAAAATCCTGAAAGTGCGATAGCATCTAAACGCCTTATTCAATTGAGCAAAAAAATTATACACATATTATAGGTCACAGATACTCAATCTGTATAGATTTTCGAGAATATAGCACTTAGTTTTTTACAGGGACACGAAGAATAATTCTTTATCATTATGGCGTATGGGGCCAAATTTTTAAAAGTGTGATAGCGTCTAAACGCCTTATTAATATGAGCAAAAATTTTTTACACATGTTATAGGTCACAGTTGCAACATCTGTATAGATTTTGGTGAATTCAGCACTTACAGTTTTTTTACAGGGCACAAATAATAATTCTTTATCATTATGGCCTATGGGACCAAATTTTTAAAAGTGCGATAGCATGTAAACGCCTTATTTAATTGAGCTGAAAATTTATATGAATATTATAAAACACTGTTGCACTAACTATTAGCATCTTGGTGAATCTAGCATTTATAGGTTTTTACAGGGACACAACGAAAAATTCTTTATCATTATGATCTATGAGCTCAAATTTCAGTTGCATTAAATAAAACATCGTGTAATATATGGAGAAAAATACTCAAACACTGTAATATATGAAGAAAAGTACTCAAACACTGTAATATATGGAGAAAAATACTCAAACACTCTATTATGGTTTTCTCTCTTTTGTTTGTTTAAGAACTCCTCTTTCTTTTCTTTATCTACAAAACTGTTAATTACTCAATGTTCGGAAAGTCGAGTGGAGTCAATCCAGATTTTTTATGTAATTATAAATAAATAAATAAATATATATATATATATTTAATTGCCGAAACGTCAGTGGAGGCCCTTTGTTGAGACTAAAAACGGATTTGGGCTCTGTCTGTGTGTCTGTCTGTCTGCCGCGCGATAGCGGCCGCAAAAATAGCGCTATTGACTAAAAATTTGGTACACATGTTAATGAGATCCACGAAATTAGCTGTATAGTTTTTGTTATGTATTCCATTTGTAGTTCGTATACAGGGATACGCCAAAGTTTTTTTATCATTACGGCCTATGGGAGGAATTTGTATGTATCGCCATAGCGGCCACAAAAATCTCGCTATTGCCTTGCAATTTGGTACACATATTCAAGAGCCCAACGGAATCAGCTGTGTTGTTTTAGGTGTGTATTCCATTTTTAGTTCGTGTACAGGGACACGCCAAACATTTTTCTATCATTACGGCCTATGGGAAGAATCTGTATGTACCGGGATAGCCACCGCAAAAATCAAGCTATTGACTTCCAATTTTTACCGAAACGTCAGTGGAGGCCCTCTGTTGAGATTCAAAAAGATTTTGTATTCCGTCTGTCCGTCTGTCTGTCGTGCGATAGCGGCTGCAAATATCACGCTATTGACTTGAAATTTGTTACACATGTTCATGATCCCAACGAAATTAGCTGTTTAGTTTTGGGTGTGCATTCCGTTTGTAGTTCGTGTACAGGGACACGCCAAAACTTTTTCTTTTACCATTACGGCCTATGGGAAGAATTTGTATATAACGCGATAGCGACCCCGGAAATCAAGCTATTGACTTTCAATACGGTACACATATTCATGAGCCCAACTGAATTAGTTGTATAGTGTTAGGTGTGTATTCCATTCGTCGTTCGTGTACAGGGACACACTAAAGTGTTTCTTATCCTTACGGCCTATGGGAAGAACTTGTTAGTACCGCAATAGCGGCCGAAAAAATCCTTCGATTGACTTGCAAATTGGTGTACACATTCCAGCTTTGCATATAAGTAGCTGTATAATTTTCATTGGTATATTGTTTATAAACTGTGTACAGGAACACGCCAAAATTCTTAACATTACGGCGCATGGGGTGAATTTCGTTTAAACGCATTTTAATATCATTACTTTGCAATGAAGAAAATGAAACTAGCGTACGTGAGTAAGATGCTTAATCTTATGTTGTTGGAAGAAAATATGTGCTCTTAATCTTTCTAATTAATGTACAGGACCTTACAAAAGTGTTCTGACAATGTCACGTAGTAAACCAAACGATGTTAAATTTGGAACAATTATTAATTTTAAACGCCAAATAAGATGAAAAATCTTTACTGGTGTATGCAATGTTTATGGTTTGTTTACAGACACACAGGAAAGAATTTCGTAACTTTAGAGCCTATGGGGAAATTTTTATTTAAGCGCGCATAATTAATGCGTTTATGCTGAATTGAACTTAACAAAATTAACATACGTTATAAAGATGCTTAAAATTATGTTTACTCTTTAAAAAGGTTATGTATACACTAAATAATTTATGGGAGCACACAAAATAATACCGAGTATCTACTGTAATCATCCAAATGATGTCAAATTAGATTGAAAAATTAATGAGTTATCATTAATTATTTTTATTCTTATTATTGGCGTTTATAATGACTGTGGCTACTTTTCCAGGATACATAAAATAATTTCGTACTATTACGGTCTATAGTCGATATTGCTTAAAAGTTTATTTTAACAGGGTTACACCCCATCAAATATAATGAAAATTCTTAGAATTTTAAAAGCATGTTTTCCTGTTGAAAATTGTGGGCATAAAATTGGAAATTTGTTTATATTTTACGCAAAATATTTCCGATATGCTATGTAATTTTTTTTGAATGAAATTTGGTAGTTATAAAATTTGGTATTTATGAATTTCAGGGAAATAATACAAGACTGTCGTTTATCAAGAATGCATATTGTTGCGTACATGGGGGTAGTAAGTTGTCCGAGAATGAAATTCGAAACTTGCAAAAATTCAGTGATTCATTGACAGAAAGTTCCAGAAAAATACAGGTCTATAAACGAAGTATCAGCTTCAATTCAACCAGTAAACACAGCTTAAACAACAGCCGTTAACAGCAAAACAACAGTACAAACTGTATAGCAATAACACATAAAGCAAGTCTCATCCAAAGAAGCTCAAAGCAAAGCAAGCATTTGACGAAACTGACACAAATCTGAGACTGACCGCCTTTGCAAAAATAATACTCCTTTTATACTTTTCTATCGAACACAGACTGTTCTGGAAAATTCTCGTATCACATCAGCTAATGAGATTAGAGCTTCCACTTTTGGTATATCCCTAATAAGGATTTTCGCGCCAAGGTCGCCAGAAAAATCGTCAAGGAGGGAAACCAAATCCATTTCTTCCCTTATTGGAACTTTTTAATGCATTTTCAAAGAAAAATTAGGCTATTTTAACTCTAAAAGACTAGAAAACCAACTTACTAAGCCTCTTTGAAAGAAATTATGCAAAAATAAATGCAATTATTTACAATTCCGTAACACTTTATATGATATACAAATAGGTATACAAAGAGAGATGCAGCGGGGGGTTGAGGGGGGCGGCAGCCCCCGACAGGAATATATCTGATTATGGTAACAAGTCGATCGAATCAATATATACTATTATATAATAACTAATAAATAAAAATGACCAATTGAATAATGTATAATGCAAATAGGACTTTGAGCCTCCTGATCTGCAGATCCACTAGTTTATTAAACTTATTCATTATCAGCATAAAAGTAACATGTAATTTTTGTTTTGTATATCATTTGTAACACTATTTATGTATAGTAAAATTCAGTACGCAGTTTGTACATTTGTCTTTGGATATTTTCGTATTGTATAGTTTGTATATTTTTTAATATATATATGTTTTTTTAATTTGTTTTTTACTCAAGAATTATAAGTTAATGAGTTAACCCATTGCATTAAAAATCGCAATGGGTTTCAGATGTAATCTTTGGTATTGAAAACAAACAAGCGCCGTTTCAAGCTAATAGCTCAGTAATATAGTATCGCATCCAAACAATGCTAACACAATTCATTAAAAAAATAGTAGAAAATAAACAATGTATGAAAATGAAAAAGAAAAAAAAAAGTATCAAAAGCATATTACTTAGACCTTTAGAGTACTATCAGATAGCGATAAAAAATAGCATACGTTTTTTGATCCATCTTTTGTTAACAAAGACTGATAGGGCAAAAGAATATTACTACCTTTAAATTTTACTTATTTTGCTCGAGATATTCTTAATATTTTAAAACATTGCAAGTTGAAAATAAACATTATTATTTTTTATTTTTTGCAGTTTTCCACTGGAGTACGAGTCACATAAAAGTAATTTTTATTGAAAAATGAGCCATACATTTGTATTTAATTTAAATTACATCCAGAGGTTTCTACTGTTATATATCCTAAAATTTTAAATGTGAAAGACACCAGGAATTTTAGGCCCACCATCCACCATCCACCATCACCCTACACGACGGTCTTCAGCCAGCTCGAGCATGGAATCCGTAGAGCTTTAGGGATTTTTTGACATTAATTCATATGTTCATAGTGATCATTTCTCCAACTAATTTTATGTTCAAAGTAGTAATTGTCCTTAAACTGTCGAAGTAAAATAAAGGATGGGAGTAAAATGTAAAAATTAGACTTATTAACCCGTTAGTAGTCGCTATAGACAACGCCACCTATTAAAGATTGCGCACTTTTTATTTAACTGTCACCAATAATTTTAAGAAGTGATGTGATCGACGTTTCTTCGATTTTATTCGCGTTTTATGTATATCAAATGCCACTTCTAAAAAATTTTGGTGGCTATTGAATAAAAAAATCTGGCAACACTGAAGGATGGGCGGCAAATTGACCAACTAGCGACTACTAACGGGTTAAGAATTCAAGATCTCGTTCAGACTAAAACTAACAAATGGAATTGGGATATAAGGAAAATAAATAACTTAATTAAACTGTTACTCTTTCTTTGTTAGCTGACAGTAAATAATTTGCTGAGAAAAATCTGTTGAATTCGTAAAGACAAAAAGTTACTTCCGTAAAATTATGTGATTATTATGATATCTTTGATAAACAGTTATTGTTCTGCATATTTGTAAAGGTAACTGCGGGAAATCGGATAAAACCCTCTGTTGAACTTATAGACCAATTCTAAACAGTGGTACTACTATGAGTTTATGTTCAGAGTTTAACGGAAGTTCGCATTTATTTTTTTTTTTTTTTTTCTACGTCCTTAAACTGTTGTTCATCCATGAGAACTATTTTTTAAAAAAAATATCCCGACCATATTAAATTGGTTTCATTAGAATTATCTAGGTGTTAGTCTGATATAGAAAAAGAAAATCTTTTCGATTTCAATCGAAGAAGAAAGGATAGAGATTATTTTTCCCCTCTTGTATTAAAAAAAAAAAAAAAAAAATCGCTGCAGTTTGGTTAACGCCCGCGTCCTAAATATTGCAGTTTATAACTTATCACATTTTCTAAATTATACATTTCAAAAAGTAGAATAAATCTTACCAAATTTTAAAACAAATTATTCAGTACTAAATGCACTTCACAATAAAAACGCATGAGAATTGTGTTTATAACTGAATTTATTAGAATTTTCTACTTTTAACCCTACAAGGCTCAATTTTTTTTTAGTGCGCGACAAAAATATATAGGTTGTAATTAGTGATCAGAAGATAGGGGAAACTTATAAAAATAAAAATAAAACCATATTTTACGTAAAAATCAACTTTTTATTTCAGTTCCGCATACGGTACACTGAGCCTTAACTATACTTTTTGGTATTAAACTAGTACAATTGAATTGTTTTGGAAATAGTTTCCTATTTGAATTTTTTTCAATTAGTGACTTATTATTTTAAACAAAATGAAATAACTATTATATAATTTACTTTTTTATATATTGCAATTTATAATAAACAAAATCATATAACTAATATAATAAATTTGTTATTATTTTATTGATGAAAAGATCTAAAACAATTATTATATTTATTTAGGCAAAGTTCTATGCGAATTTGTCGCAAGATAAGAATGTTTTTCCTTTGCAACCAGGATATTTGCATCGTTGTCTTTTTTCACCCCAAACAGGAAAATGCTCAAACCCATCACGTCTGACATCACGAGGAGGTAGGATTGATGTAATTGTCTTCTGCCTTTTATTTTCAATTTCATCAGATAAACTTGGTCTACCTCTCTTTTTGTTTATCGATAGCCCAAACATGCATAAACATTTCCCTACTTCAAATTTGAAGTCCTTCTGTTTCATTGGGGTTGGCGTATGCTGCTGCTCCCCGTACAATAACCAGCAATTGATAAGAGTTACATCAAGAAGATAATAAAATAGCCTCAAGTACCATTTTCTTGTCCTAATTATTATATTTCCCTAGGAACGAATCTAGAAGGTCCACACCACCCATATGCTGGTTATATGTTTTGATTATTTGGGGGCAATCCACTTGTATATACTTTTTCTGTTTATTTCAGTATCTTCTTGCTGTTTCTATTGGCTCTTGACCCACAAAAAGACGATGATAAAACGACTGGTTTGTTATCGTACCACATTACGGTGACAATATCTGTATTATCACAATTTGCTACCCATTGCTCTGAATAACCTCTCTGAACCTTTTACTTTTTTAGGTCTTTTATCGAAGGTATTTTGAGGTCTTTTCCTAAACGACCTTTGTTGACAGTTCCCAGCGACTGTATTCCCTCTTTGGCCAAATAAGCAATCAACTCTGGCGACGTATAATAATTATCAAAGAATAATTTGTAATTTTGATTCTTCGATGATCGTCTATGTGCCCGAGATTGTGTACTTGTAGTTGTCCCTGAAGTCCTTCCTGATGTACTAGGCTAAGGGTCTGATATTTCTGGCTGACGATTTTCAACATTCGTAAGAACCTCGTTAACGGGAGACGAACACTGATGTCTCTGCGGAGATAAGGAAGTTTCCACGTCGCTAAGTGGCTCGGATAAAAAGTTTTGGATGGACTGAATTTTTTTCGTTGTCATCATCACTTTCAGCGTCAGAAAAATCTTGTTCATCTTCACTTCCAGAAGGAATGTTTAAGAAACCCTCAATATCTTCATCACGCAATCTTCTTCGCGACGACATCTGCAATAAAATGAAAGTACTGACAAGGAAAGTTATCGTAAGCACGTATAAGTAAAAATGGACACTAAAGCTCAACGTATCGTATATGGAACATACATAAAAATATGATTTACTAATACGTTTACTATTGTAATATAAAAAACAACTTGCCTCTGCAAAATATACACTTCGTTATACCACACAGTATTTTTTTCGAATCAAAACTCTTCAATAACTATTCTTTTTTAATTTTTGAATTCAGACAAACGACTAACGTATCACTTTCATTCAATTTCACACCGAGTGCACTATAACAAAAACACGAACGACATCTTTAGGTAAAAATTCGTATTACTTCATTGCTAAATGTCAGTAGCTTCTATCAAGATGTCAAGAGATGTCGCTACTTATAGTTTTATAGCTATAGGGACGATTAAAGTCGGTGTTCCACATATGGAACTGGGTGCTTTGTAGGGTTAAGAACAAAGACCTTTGGACGAAGCTTTTTATTAAATAATTTCAAATAAATAATTTCGTATTGAATTTGTTGGATGATTGCCCAAACCAATATGCAGCCAAAACATGACATGTGCTAAAGGAAATTAAAAAAAAAAAAAAAAAATTCAAAAATACACTATTGTTAGCGCTTCCGGTGGGTAAATATCACATTTAAGAAATACAATGACACGAATGGATTTAATAACTGTTAATGTTTTTATATATTTATTATGTATAAATTGTTTTAGAAACGTTTTCAAACAAAATTCAACGTAGAAGATATTCTCGAAGTATTTGTCACAAAAACTCTGGTGTCATCTCATAATTTGTTCGCATAACAAATTTATTGATGAGCAGGGTTCCATTATATCCTTAGCATGCTATCTAGAATGAAAGTTTGATTATAACAACTCAATATTTTTTTAATAACTTTTCAGAGTAATTATCTAAAGCCTAATTTTTAGAAAAATCCGCTATTAAACAAAACCCCAACAAGGTATATACATTGGACACTCTTAGTTATTGGTTATTAGCACAATAAACCACATTTTAATTACATATTTACATTTAATAACCCTCAATAAATTCAATAAACTTGCTTGTTCATTTAACTAAAATTCTTTCGGTTTTCTTTTTTTTTTTTTTTTTTTTTTTTTTTTTTAAGTGAGCTTCATTTTGTAAAGTAACAAATTTACTATGAATATAAATTATACTTCACACACACACACACACACACAAAGTAAATAAATAAATAAGAAAAAAATAAAATAAATAAGTAAATTGATTTTGTCTTTCGATTGCGAAGTAACTGAATCGTTAAAAACTACTTACCTTTATAAATACTCAAAAAAGCTTTCTTTTTTTTTTCAAATGAATGCTTTTTTTATTACTCATCACATTTTCCTATTATTAAATAATGATATTTTATATAAATTTCTTTTTTTGGCTATCAGTTTTAAAATTAATTAAAAAGTTTATATATTTTTTTTTAATTATTATAATAACATACTTTTTTTTTTTAATTTTATAAAAATTCGCTGACTATGAATTAATTACACAAGAAAAGAAAATATTCCTTTAAAAAGATACATTGTTTTCTTCCAGCAGTTCATAAAGAAAATGACTGTTGGAGAAAGTGAAAAATGAAATTATGGCGAAATCCTATTAAGTATTATTGTGAACAAGGGAGAAAAAAAAAGACGGAAGAAAAGATAAGTTTTCTTTAATGATCTCCTTTTCTTACTTAAAAAAAAAAAAAAAAAAAAAAAAAAAAGTTAAAAAAAAAAAAAAATAGTAGAATATTTTTTTGTATGTCAGCATTTTTTTCTTCTGCAACATTAATGATATCAAGGGTAATTCTATTAGAATATATTTAGGTTCCTTTTTAATTTTCTTCTTCTGATTATTATTATTTTTTTTTTTTTTTTTTACTACGTATAGGAAAATTTTCCCACTAATCATTCCGTCAAAACAATGTTATTAAAGACATTCTATTCAATAATAAATATATATATTGTACACGTATGCATTTTTTTTTTTAATTCGCAAAATAATTTATAGTTTATGCAAAATTTCATTTTACTTCTGATACACACACACACACACACACACACATATATATATTATTTATTTATTTTATTAATCTGCTTACGAAACAAAGTTATAGAATTTCAGCGAATTATCTATCAAATGCTTAATTTTTCAAATTGCTAAAAATAAAAGTAAGTAAAAATTCTGTTAGAAATAAATTATTTAATGTGTTTTATGGAATTGGTAAAAAAAAAAAAAAAAAAAAAAATCAGTTAAGTAATTATTTTTATTTAGTTGTTTGTCTGGGGGGGGGGGTGCAAATTATGAACTATGACGTTGTGTTTTCTCACCCAGTGTGCATTGTAACACCGATTGGTGTCAAGCTGATAACATTGAAAAGAACTCGGAGGCTCGAACGCTCTTCTAGGTAGTGTACACCGAGCCTTATTCTGCATTTTCACTTTCCCTTTCGATACACTGTAAATAAATTGTTGTATTAGACTGAACTTTCGAAATCGACTTTTAATTACATTTATGTTTTCTGTTGTCCCATGAATTCGAAAAACAGATATTTAACTACCGGTCCACGTGTGTCTCTGTGTGAGTGTCTATATGCTTGCGTGTGGGTTTATGCGTCTTTTACCGCATATCTCAAGAGCAAATAAGCATTAGGCCCAAACTCGGTATTCTGAACTTATGTGATGTAAAGAAACTACTAATTTTTATTAAATTTTTCATTGAGACCAAGCTATATAAGTCACAAAAAAATTTCAAGTACGGGTGAAATTTCTGGTGTCTACAGCATAATAACTATGAGATGATTTAAAGGTAATGATATGAACATAAGTTACTCAAGAAGCAAGTTTAGTAAAGAAAATTAAACCCTATTCATTTAAAAATCTACCCAAAAGAAAAGAGAGAGAGAGAGAGGGGGGGGGGAGAGGAGAGGGGGGTTGAATGGGACAGTAGCAAAATTTGAATGTTTTTCTGTTAAAATAATTAAATAACATTATTAAACATGTTAATTTTTTACTCTTAACATACTTTTTATAAATTTTTTAATATATAAATCTGTCTAGTTGAGAATGTAAATTTAGCCATTCAATAATTATATTTATCATTACAAATGAATGAGAAATATTGTCTTATTCTCTATACAAACTTCAAAATTTAAAACTTGTTCCAAATTTATTAATTTATTAATTTTTATTAATTTATTAATTTATTAATTTATTTTTCGTAAATGAATCAATGTAATACATAGAGGAGCCGGCATGATTAAATTTCCTACATACATAAAATGATGTACTTTGAATTTTTCAGTAATCAGATTGCAAATCCTAGCAACAATATTGTAAAATTTACAAAATAAATAAATAAATAAATAAATAAATAAAATAAAAATAAAATAAATAGTATTGAGTAATTTTGATTAACATTTAATCTATTACTGTTGAATAAAGAAAAAAAAATAATTAAGTTGAAAATGTAATCGTATTTTATCGGATGCCTTTCCACTTTATGAATAATACTGATGTAAGAAAATGTTTTATTGAAAAAGACAAAGGAAATTAAAATTGAAATTAGATATTATTATTATTATTTGTAGTGTATCAAAATTATTTTACTGTTACAAAAATATTTATTGAAAAATGTGTTATTATAATATGTTATTCCATGTTTTCCACGAAATGGGAAACTACTATGTAAAAAGATAATAACACCTCCCCATAATTTTTCTCCAAGCAGCCATTTAACCCTAAAATCACGTTCAGTTCTTCAAACATGGATCTCTTTTAGCTTATTTTATGATATTTGTTTTTATTTTACGGTTAGCTTGTTCTTTTGGAACAAATCTATTTTATGATACCCTATAAATACTAAACTATTATTAACAGTTTGATTTTATAACATAATTTTTTGTGCATAAATCTAGTTTTGATATATACAAATTACAAAAGTGACTTTGGCAAAAGTGACTTTGATTTTGGCATATTTTCTTTTCTTTTGTATTAACTGTATATTACTAAATTTTATTAAAAAAATGTAGTAATAAATTTAAACATGTAACAAATTTAAACTAGTAAAAACCAGCAATAAATTTAAATTTTTGTTTATGTTTAATATTGAACCCCTTTTGTATCCTTGACAAAATTATTGCTGAAATATATTAAGCATACGTATTCTTTGCCTCTTTTAACTTTTAAAATAAAGTAGTTGTAAAGTAAAAGTATAATTTAAAGATATATTTTACTTTAGTATGGAGTCTAATAAAATGCAGATAAAGACGCTATTAAAATGTATCGATTATGACGATATTTTATTCTTATTACTTTTTGTTAGAAGTAACAAACTGTCTTTTTAAAACAAGTATTCGCGACAAAATTTAATCAATAAATAAATAAAAGTATAGGGTTAAATTTTACTAATTTATTATTATTATTTTTTATGGTTAGTGAGTTGTTGTTGTTCTTGTTGTTAAATTCATCGTCGATTATGAGCACCTTCTGTAACGTTGTTTTAATAAAATTCTGTATAATATAATTTACCGCAATTGTGAATGTGAAACAAATAATAGTGAGCGAAGTATTGACATTTTTAAATTGATGTATTACATTTATTATATCTTATATTATATTATATCTTATATCTTAATACAAAATGCGTAACTTTATCTTTAAGATACGTAATTTAAAAATAAAATAAAAAAATGAAAAAAAAAGTCTTAGAAATATTTTTTTTTCTTTCTGATGAAATACAATTTATTTTCTCTTTAACATTTAGATGCAGTCTGTGACATCAGCTCTCCTGCTATAATATAAGACCTTATAAGAGTCATATTTGCAATGGTTGAAAATTTAAGAGAAAAATAAATAAATAAATAAATGAAAAATGGTATCAGCTAAAAAATGAAAGTCGGTAAAAACACTTTTAAATATACATTTTTAATATTAAAATGTTAAAAACTGAGAAATTGAATTTTTTATTATTGTTTTCATGATGATACATTTTAAACTTATTTATAGGTTTGATTAAAATACATTCAAACGTGTCCTACACTTCTACATGCAGAATGAATATTAAAAAATGGAATAAATTCAAATAACGTTCACACCGTCACATGTGCTAAATTTCATATTTTTTCTAAATATTAAAGCGATGGATTTAAAATGTTCTGAAACAGACTTATACATTTCAAGAAGAAAAAACGCAAGGGACCACATAATACTATATTTCCATAAATTTTATTGCTCTTAGAATCTCTCAATTAAAAAAACAAATCTGTTGCATTTTTCTTTTTTAAACATACAGCATGTTATCGAACTTTTTTTTTTAAACATAATATATCCACTTTTTTTTTTTTTTTTTTTTTTTTTTTTTTTTTCATTAATCAAAAATAAATTATTATTATTTTTATCGCAATTATACTTTCAAAAGAGTTGAGAATGAGTTTAAAAATCGTGTTCTAAATCGTGTGATTTAGCATAGTGTTCAAAACACATAAACGTTTTAGAATGACAAAAGGCTTCATTGACAATTTCAAAGTTTGTAGTGGCATGAAGAATATCCATAGCTCTGTGTAGCGTTGGCAATTCGTAAGGAAATTTTGCATTAAAAAATATATATATAATTTTTATTTCGTATTCAATAAATAGTTTCAACGATAACGAAGTTTTACATAAAAAGCTCAAAAAGCTATATGGGCAGTGTTGTAAAAAATGTAGATTAAATATATATATATATATATATATATATAACAAAAATAAGACATTTGGTTGTTTTATTTTTATTAATCATTTTATTTATTTTTGCAAAAAAAAAAAAAAATGCGTATAGGGTAACTGTGTACCACGTTTCAGAACTTTTAGGATAACCTGGGTGCATCTTAAGTACTCAGAATCGTATAGCATGTTTTCCGGTTGTGGTGCTGTACATAGTCACATAAAAAGAAAAAAGCAAAGAATATTCGTTGTAATGATAGCGTTTTAAGTTTTGTTCACCACTTTCACTGCAGCTTCACACCTTCAACGCCTGGAATTCCAAATGCCGTTATTGCACGTCAATGCATCTTGTTCTCGTATAGGTATAGCTCCACGCCATGTAACATTGGTACTAATATGTCAAAAGTGATTCTCTCACAAGGCGCATCTGCATTAGAGAGCTGCAAACATACTTTAATTCGAGTATTTAGTCATTTTCTTGCTGTGCATGAATGACTTTCCTTACGCTATTTTTCTACGTACCTTTCAAATCGATACCAGAAGAAGCGTTCTTTAGTCTTACTCAGGGTTTTTAAAACTCCAAAGTATCCTCCGCTTGAACTATCATGCACTCCGCTTACAACATCCTGTCCGGCTATCATCTGTACTTTCAAATAATCTTGTGCAGTAATCATCTCCTTTCCCTTTTTTTACTTTTTTTTTTCTTTCTTTCTTTCTTTTTTTCTTCCAAAATAGAAATTCAGAGAAATTTTATAATAAAGTTTTAAATTATGTTTCATTATTTATTTGTACAAAAATGCAAACATTGTCCTTTAAAATTAATATAATTTACATTTCTAATTTACATGATATTTAAAAATCATAGAGTTATAGATTTGACATCACTACACTATTTAATGTTTGTCTATTGAACGTTTTGTACGATGTAATTATATCATTATCTAATGTATTCAGTTTAATTTTTTTAAACATTTTGTTGTTCTTTTTTATTGAAGCATTGTAAACAACAACATTGAAAATTCATACCAGTATAGGTTCACATTCTGCTGATAGGGAACTTTATAAAGATCAGCGGATGATCTGTATAGTTACTAATGTCTGTATAAAGTCTACATCTACGACTTCTCTTGAGCTATCAATTGATTTATCTTCCCTTCCCATGCCGATAGACGCTTGATATGCATGTGAATGCTTACAGAATTAGGATGGTTGAATGTTTACTCAAACTATTTGTCCTGGAGTTTTTTAGGTATCCTATTCTTAGCATGCCTAGTGATGGTACGCTTGTAAGGTATGTCTTTGATCTATGAAGTTTTTCTTCTGACGATTGGTTTGGCATTTGTTTTGGCGATGTTTGGCGATTCTCTTATTGTCCATGATAGTAGTTGTACTATTTGGTTCACTGGTGGCCCTAACATGAAAAAGAATACTAGTGCTGGTGCATGTTGTCCTCAAGAAGGAATTAGTCATTTCTGTTCCCTCGGCATATTTTCTACTGTCTTTCAAGCTGAAGTCTATGCTATTTTAATATGTTGCAAAATTTGTATAGACAAGAACCCTGTGAACAGATATATTGGCATTTGTTCAGACATTTAAGCTGCTTTTTGGCACTGCACAAGAATGCATTAAATTCCTGTATTGTTTGGGAATGTCATTCTCTGCTTTCCAAACTTGCAGCAAGTAATAAAGTTACTCTTTACCGGGTGCCCAGTTTTTCTGGTATTTCTGGTAATGGTTTAGCTGATGGTTTGGCGCGGAAATGCTCTGATTCGGCCTTTGTTAATCCAGAGCCAGTTATTGGAATTTTCATACAATCTTATCAGGAATATTGTCTTTAATTTATTCAGCCAAAGGAAATGCATGAACTGGCATTATTTTAAGAGCCTAGAGGCAAGTAAAAAAACTTAACAGTGGTAATCTTAGTTTTAAGCATAAGGAATTTTTTTATATTAAATATAAATGGCATTAGAAAAGTTATTGGTTTTTTTAATCAAACATTGTGCTTTATTAAGGAGGCCCCTTACACTCATGAGTGTTAAAGATGATGGGTTTGCTTGTGTAATGAAGAAACGGCTGTCCATGTTCTTTTTGAATGTGTGGCATATTCTGTCTATAGGATTAAACACCTGTTTCGGCACTTAATTGAGACCTGGGAGTTTCAAGATATTCCTATTAAGTGTGTTCTGAACTTTGCTTCTTTAACGGGTCTTTTTTAGGGATTTTTGGCGATTGTACAATACACCTCTGGTATCAGTGCTTGGTTCTTCAAAACCACCGATCTTTAATTCAAAATGTTAGTCTAATGTTCGCATAAATTAATTTTATATTTATTTACATCCAAACTACTATTGTGAAATTAATTTGTATCACATACAACAAATCTAACGTACTACAAATTTTCCTCTGTAAAATTTATTTTATTAGAAACTTTTAGTTAATATGCAGTTAAATTCTATCAAATATCATACAATTGTTTAATAAATAAATATTTATGTTTACAAATAAAAATATGCACATACAAATATAATTCACACATTATTACTTATTTGTTTATTTATTTAGTTTTTATTTAAAAAATATTATTTTTACTACTGTTCCGCTGATGCATCTCTTCCTTTAACAGCTATTTTAAAAAATGGCCATCCATTTCATTTCCCTTGATTTTCGGTAATGAGAGCTATGAAAAATTCAATAAAATAAAATGTCTTTGTTATGACAGCAATAAAACAAGTTGAAAACACCATAAAATAATCCAATGTAAGTAATCGGCGGATATTTTTCCTTCTTTCAAGGAGGCCGTTGATTAAGAAAATGAAGATATTTTTTTGTTAAGTAGCAAATTAAAATGAATGTATTGTAAAACTATAAACTCATAAAGATTGCATTAATACATAAAAAAAACAATTACAATGTCAAAGATAAAGAGCATCGTTTGTGAGACGTTTCGAAATATAGTCCTAATACACATATAAATAATAAAAATAATAATGATTATAAAATATATGTTTTGGAATGGCATAATGTAAGTTCATGTTATATAATACTTTTTTTGTTATTTGTTATTATTTTATTTTATTTATTTGTTTATGTATTTATTTTTGCAAAATTTATGTAATTTTTTGCTACATTTGAAGTTTATAGGACATACATGGCTACTGAAATGTTTTAAATAAGTTTGAAAGAAAACCGTGAGCGATAGTATTCTTAAAAATAAATAAATAAATAAATAAATAAATAATAATAATAATAACAACAATTTTACAAGTTCTATAAGGGAATTAATGGAGATTGAGAGGGGAATTAAACATTATTACATGGATATTTGTTTAAAATTAAAATGATTTCGAAACTATTTTTAAAAGTTTGGAAAGTACTTAGGTAATGTTAAAATGAGTACATTTTAGTATCATATATCACACACTGCAAAAAGATGCCTATAATAATCCAAGGAAGTAGAAATAATTGGGGTTGCCACGTTATTTTGATAATACAAAGGTTTTGTTTTTCATTTGTCTCTAACTGCCTGTTTGGGAGATACATAAAATACGTAACAAACAAAACTTATTTTATCCCGTTTTTCCATTGAATATTAAAAAAAGAAAAAAGAGAGTGGCATGATATTGAATAGTCTCTAAGGACACGCCATAGACATTTTCAGATGATATCAGAAATTATCTCTGTTAGTTTTAAAAATGAATTGAAATCAATTTGTGAATTATTTTAAGTTATTTATAGCAACAAGTCAAAGTAATATAAGAAATCACTTAGTTTAATCTTCTAGTATTAATATCTTAATAGTCTTCTTTCTGGAATCATGTTTTATAATTTTAATTTACCATACTTATAAAAAAAAAATAAATTAAAAAAAAAAAAAAAATTGTAGGACAAACATATTTTAAACCCATTTCTTCGGAATTCGTTTACAACGATTTAACAAATTCACATTCCCCATATGAAATTTCAATTAAACCTATGTCTATATTCGCATAACCAAAGGAAGTCTTGCCCCTAAAATTGATAAAGCACTTATTTTTTTCCTGATGTTATACGTATATATATATATATATATATATATATATATATATATATATATATATATATGCTTTATAAGGTGATATTACTTCAGCAATATCATCCGAAATTAAGAGTGATCGCGTTTTAACACTTTAAGCGTTCGAGCCGGATTTTAGTAACTCACATAGACACCTTTGAATGTGTCAAGCAAGAAATCTCTTTCTAACTTGTGCGAGACGTAAAATTGTATCTTAAAATCATGAAGCTAAAGTAGTCAATAAGATTATTTTTTTAGACATCAAAATCATATTTTAAGTAAAAATGTCATTTCAGGTTACACTCTGAGAGAGTTAACATGATTTGTAAAGTATTTATCGTTATAAAATAATGTGTTTTTTCCTTAAAATATTACAGTATGTAGTCAACATTATGTATAGCTTTAATAAAAGAAAAAAACAGATTACAGACATTGATACTATTAAATATAATTCTCTATTATATATAAAAAAAAAAAAAAATGTCATAAGATTTACTGCAAACTTATTGTAGAATTCATATACTCTAAAAATAAATGTTTTCTTTTGAAGTTCAATTAATAAAATTGCATGCTTAATGGCATTATACATTACAGAACAATAAAAGTTATGCAAATGATAGTTCGTAAATAGATATTTATTATACTGCCAAACATCTAACATATATTACAAAACTTTGAAAAGAAAACCTAAAGTGCATTCCCATGAGAAATAAACTGAAATAAACAATATAGAAATACATCTATCTCAGATATAATTTAATTAAAAAATATTTTTATAGCAGAGTTTTTAGATTAATTTTTAACTGTAGGTTCAAGAAAAGGAGTTATTGAAATATTTTATCCCACGTTTTAATGATTTTTTTTTTTTCAGATTATGACATAAAAAGTCAATTTGAGAAATAATTATAAAGATTGTATTATAATAAATAATTCATGTCGGCATCTCTCAAAATGAATATTAGTAGTTAAGTATAAATTTTGTTTTTTTCACAAATACACACACGCAATGTACACATATATATATACAGTGGTGGACATAATTATAAGACATCTATCTAATTTGACAAATAGTAAAAGAAAAGATTCAGAGCTTAAAAATGTTTTATCAAATACGTCAAAAACATTCTGTTATCATATATAATTATTATATAATAATGATATTTCCATACAATTTAATGAAAAAACTTAAAAATACAATGGACAAAATTATAAGGCACCAACCGTTTTTTTTCCAAATACAGTGGCCAACATAATTAGCAGACAATAATGGTGTAAAACAAAATCCCCTAACATGGTTAATGAATATTTGGTGGAGCCGCCATTGTTTTTTATAACATGAAAGATGCGATTCGGCATCGAATCTATGAATTCTAACAAAATATCGCAACAAACTTCTTCCCAAGTACATTTTATAGCATTCTTTAGGTCTTCGACACATATAAACAGCCTCCCATTTCGGTAAACCGCACGAGCTAAGATCCCTTAGAAGTTTCGATGGAATTAAACTCTGGGGAGCAAGAAGGGCACGGGAGAACATTTATACTTTGCTCTGAAAGCCACTTTTCTGGTTTCTTATGATGCATGAATCGGCTCGTTATCGTGCTGGAAAGTATAGTTTTCGCCACAAAGAAGTTCACCGTATATGGCTAGTTTATCTTTAAGAAGATTCTTATACTTTTCGGAATTCATTCTTGAAAGCACAAAAACAATATCCGTTTTTCCTTGAACCGAAAAACCAGCCAAACCATTACTAAGCCTCCACCCATTTGGCGGCTGATTAGTAATGAGGACACTTCCGAAAATCATGCCAATAATATTAAACCCGTCAGTCCCATCCAGTTTAACTTTTTTTCATCAGAAAATAGCATAGAGTGTCATTTGGAGGTCCATGCCGTAGTTTGTTTAGCGAAGTTTAGACGCTCCATTTTGTGCCGGCTTAGGAGCGGTGATTTTTTCTTCATTTTTTTATATTTACCATAGGAAGCATTATGCAACACACTGCGAATGGTTCTCCTTGAACAATTCAGTTTCAAAGCATTTTTAATGCCTGTAGTGGTCATCTTATTCTGTGTAGCGAGCTAAAGCACATGGCGTCTGTCTCTCGAGGACAAGGAAGGAGTACGTCCAGATCTTATAATAATCGATCCATTAATTCCTCTTTTCAAAACCTTTCTAATTACGCATATAGAGCGTTTAATAACTTTTGAAATATTTTTAATTGAAGCACCAGTTCCATTTAATCTCCAAATTTCGCGAATTTCACTTTCTTTTTAATTCTGTACCTCGTGGCATGTTTGTAAATGCGTGAAGTCGGTTATCGTCTGCTTTAGTTAACTGCTGACGTCATAACAGCGTGCAGAAAATTTGCATATTGCACATTATTTTCGAAAAAAAATTAGGTGTTTTAATTAAAATGTTAGGGTGTCTTATAATTTTGCCTATGGTATTTTTAATTTTTTTATTAAACTCTATAAAAATATGGTTTCTGTAAAACAATTACGTGTGATAACAGAATAATTTTATGTTTTCGACGTATTTGTTAAAACCTTTTTAAGCTCTGAATCTTTTCTTTCATTAGATAGGTGTCTTAAAATTATGTCCACCACTGTAGCATGAAATATAACTATAGGTAAGAAATACTTCTTACCTGAATGCTTCAGTCAGGACAGTCGATTTTGCTTTTCCTTGTTAATTTTCTTGCCGAATTATGATAAATGTAAAATTTAAAATTACTTCATGACTCTTAAAAAAAACACGATAATTTAATGAAATTATATACATAATTACAAAATTAAATTTAGGCTAATAATCATTGTTACAATCATATCATGTCATATTTTAGCGTTGTATAATCTAAAAACCAAACCAACTTTGAATCTACATAAAAAAAAAAAAAAAGTGGCTGTTGCCTATAAAAATAGAAATAAACTATGATAACTACAATAGAGATCCAAAAAGTTTTTCAGTTCATAAAACTAATGAATTGAGAAAGTTCGATTTCGTAACATTCTCCCCACCTTGAGCAGGGAAGGACATACGATGTGCTCAACCTGGATCGTTTTTGTGCACACCAAGGCGCTGCACTGGTGGCACTAAGCGACCACATCGGGTTAGTTGTTGAAATTCAAGGCAGCTTTTATTACAAAGTTCTTAGGGACACTAATGTTGACATGGACGTAACAGTTTACCTTTTTCCATTCTTGCTACATGAAACTGTCTATCTCTGCATTTATACAATTTCAACACTTTTGCCATATGCTGTGAGGTCTGCAACCCAGCATCAGTTACAGCAGACTCCATCTTAAACTTAATTTAGGAAATACTTTGATGAGACTCTTCAATAAATGTAAATACAAAAATAATTCTTGTTTTCGGTTCCAACTACGCTATATACTGACAATTTATGGCTGTTGCATTATAAAAAATTACAAAACGAATTTTGTTATTTTATGAAAATTTCAATTTTTAACATTTTTTTTTTTTTAACTTTCAGCCTCGTGCGCGAACTGAAGATATCAACTTAGAATTCCCCCACCCCCCACCATTGAGGATATTAAACTACAACCTTTGAGAGGTAACACGATTCCGAAATAAAAAAATCGATTTTTCGAACCACCCTAATATATATATTCCTACCGAAATGATTGAGTTATGCACAGAGTTTTATATTTGTACAATTTAAATAAACGATAAAAGATGAAAACCTAAGCATGAAAGATACATAAAAAATTATTTATCCCACTAATTTATCCCTTGTAACTTCTTTCATGTCATCCAAACTTATTTTAAATCTGAGTACGCCTTTTAAAATTAAGTGAAAGAAGCATCATAAAGAAGCATTGAAGAAGTATAGATACGCAAAGAAAACGTAGTATCATAATTACATGATACAACTACAATTAAATTAAAAAACTCTATTTATTGTGTGATTTGAACATTTATTTTTATTAAATTGTTACTGACGTTCTTTATTCCTCCAGGACAAAATATTCGCTAAAGTGCATAAGATAAATCATATTCCTTAAACCCTCGAAGTTCGTGAATAAACCCTTCAATATTTACTTAGATAACCGTCAAAACGTCTAATTTCGAAATTTGCTTTCTTGTATTTGCAGTCTAAATGATATATTAACGAAAAAAAAAACTGATTTTAGTTCTCACACGCCCATATAGCAGTAAAATCGTTATTAAATATATTATAATATTATGTAATAACTGAAATGTTAAAACTAACGCAATGGATTTTTTTCATTTAATATTCTCATGTTTTATCAGATTGATAGAGAATAAGATTTTATATTAACCTCTGTTGTAAATGTATTTTTAGATATGCAAATTTAATGGCGAAAATTACCATTTATTGACTTTCAATTTATTTACGTAAGTTTGCATTAGCGTTATGCAATTCAAACGATTAACATACTACTAGATATGTGTCAATACATTTTGTAAAACTTTAATTCTTCTTCTAATTTATCCAGACATTTATTTATATTTACACAACGTATTTATATTTGATAGAAGTTTTCATTCAAGAAGGAAGTAAAACTTGCTGAGTTATGAAGGATTTATTTATACATTGCGTAACTTATGCAACTAAAAATATAAATAATAAATACTGTTACACTGCACATTAAGTTAAAATAAAATAATAATAATAATTTTATTTACTTTTAAATTTATTTATATTGTATTATTTTTTACCGTTTGCGAATTTTTTTTTTTTAATTATTAATTTACTTCAATTTAAAAAAAATATATATATTTATTTACATTAATATTTTAAAAATTTTAATAATATTTGAATGTTTCATTGCCATTATTAAATCAAAAACGTAATACATCAACTGATGGATATAAAATATATATATATATATATATATATATATATATATATATATATATATATAAAATTAAATAAATATTTAAACTCCTACATTGCATAATATCTCGTAACATTACACATACTAAATTATTAAATTATTTCATTTATTAAATGGATGTTTTACTGTAGAATTTTTTTAATTAAATTCTCATTTAAAATATTGTTCACCGTATTATATATAAAAATTCATCTTATATTAAAATGTATATTTTATTTCTGAAATGCCAACGCAAAGAAATGAAGAAAAAAGTACTTGAGTAGTTTTCTTCAGAATTTCTGAAGTTAATTTTAAAAAATCTACAGCAGATTATATAAGAAAGAATAGATATATCACCAGCTTTAGTATATTATTTATACTCTTGACGAAAATATACTCAAATACTATAATTGTAAGAAGTTACCAAAAACTTTGTTCTAGAACAATAGGATTATCATTCACTGAAACCGAAACTAGGTAGGTGTGTCAGGCTGTCTTCTTCGAAATTCTTTTGATGTTTCTTCTGAATCTCCGAAATAATGTTGTCAGGTTAAATCATGCCTGGTGCTATTTGGAAATATTACCTTTTATTATTTGCTTTAATCAAAAAAAAAAAAAAAAAAAAAAAAAAAAGGTACATAATTTAATATAAAAATACCTGTTACAGTACTTAAATTAATATAAAATATTAGATTTTGCATACTGTATTTCTTTCCTTTATATTTATATATCCGAAATGTACAATTAAATTTGTTATACTAGTGAATACATGTACATAATTTACCGTGAATTTAGACTTTTTTTTTTCTAAAATAAGTATTCTTTATACGTACGTCAAAATTGTATAACAATATTTAATTTATCAAGTGTACCCCACAACATATACATATAATAAACATATGAAATAACATAAGTAACAATATTGAAAGAATATTAAAAGAATAATAAGTTATATTTTTATAATATAGAAAGTATTTATTTACTTTTAGATAAATTAGGAAATTTATTTCTAACATAAATATGACCAAAAGAAGATTAAAATCGCTAAAATAGAGTGAGTCCCAAAATTTTATAGACAATGATTTTTTCTTTATTTTACCATTGAAAAAGATGAATCAGATTTCAAAATCATTTTTAATTATAAGTAATTTCCAGAAAATAATAATACTGTACAAAAATTATTTCTTACAATCACAGACATTGTAACAAACTAAAACTGAAAATTTACTGTCTCAAAAGTTTATGGACAGCTCATTATTTTTTCTTTGACATTCAAATTTTTGATCCATTTTTCCTAATCACTTCTAAAACTCCATCAGGCATACTTAAAACAGTAGTTTGAAATTTTTCTGGCTTTAGAGAAAACCGACTTCATTTAATTTGAAGCATTAGACCTTGAACTGATGCAAATCGACGTCATTAGCATATACGTCTCTAGCTAACATTCCCCAATGGTTATCAGTTGGGTCGGGACTTAGGGGTGACAAGTTCATAACAGTTATTTGGTTTTGTATAGACCATTGCATTGTAGAGTTTGATATGTGAATGGAGCAATTGTCTTGCTGATATATTGATTCTTCCCCACCTAACAACCACCTAACACCCTTCCACCTAACAACTTTGCAAATAGAAGTAACTGTACTTACTTCACTGGCGCTTTCTGGTTATCTTCGAAACATTGACGACATTAGAAATATATATATATATATATATATATTGGTACTGACGGTAGTTCCTTTACAAGAAAATGCTCTCCGCACCATGAGTGAACCCCCTCCTTGTTGTCTGCCAAAAAAAGTGTGTGGTTCCTGGCGAATATCGTACCAGTAATATTCCCAACCATCGGGATCATCTAAATTGAACTTTTTTTCATCAGTAATAGTTTCATAGTTTGAAATTTTTCTGGCTTTAGAGAAAACCGACTTCATTTAATTTGAAGCATTAGACCTTGAACTGATGCAAATCGACGTCATTAGCATATACGTCTCTAGCTAACATTCCCCAATGGTTATCAGTTGGGTCGGGACTTAGGGGTGACAAGTTCATAACAGTTATTTGGTTTTGTATAGACCATTGCATTGTAGAGTTTGATATGTGAATGGAGCAATTGTCTTGCTGATATATTGATTCTTCCCCACCTAACAACCACCTAACACCCTTCCACCTAACAACTTTGCAAATAGAAGTAACTGTACTTACTTCACTGGCGCTTTCTGGTTATCTTCGAAACATTGACGACATTAGAAATATATATATATATATATATATTGGTACTGACGGTAGTTCCTTTACAAGAAAATGCTCTCCGCACCATGAGTGAACCCCCTCCTTGTTGTCTGCCAAAAAAAGTGTGTGGTTCCTGGCGAATATCGTACCAGTAATATTCCCAACCATCGGGATCATCTAAATTGAACTTTTTTTCATCAGTAAACAAAACACTCAACCATTCATATGTCCATTCATATGATTTCGAGACCACTAAGCACGAGTGTATTTGTGCCGTTTTGTGAACTTTGGTGAACGACGTATTTTTCGATAAGCAAGCAATTTAGTTACCTGCAGCAGTCGGTGCACCATGGATTTTGATACTGGAACGGTCACCTCTCTAGAAATTGACCGTGCAGACAGGTTCTGTGTTGAAACTAATCTGAGAATTTGTCTTGTCGTTTAGTTCTTTTCTTTGGTCACCCCTCAACGTCATTTGTTTCAAAATTGTCACCTTTTTACTGAATTTGGTAAATAATATTCCTTGCTGCGTCCAATTTTCCTTGGAATGTTCCACGAGCTTAAAACAATAAATTTTGAAAATTTCATTATTAGAAAACTGCACGTAGCAAGGTATCTGTACAATCAGTCGAAAAAAGAAAGACAGCTTCGCATTTATCTCAGAAAACTATTGCGTCATAAGTGCATGACCTTGGAATATACCCATATGGAGATCAGCATTTCAATTAGCTGGGACAGCATTATTATATATTTTTGGGACAGCATTATTTTGTTTTAATTTTTTATATTAAATTTATGTGTGTTTAAAGTTTTTAAGCATTTCATCATTTGTATTACGTCAGTACATATTTACATAATTTATTTCGTCTTCCTTACTCGTTTAATTAGCTCTTAAATAATAATAATAATTAAAACAAAAAATTGTATGTTTGTGGAGGGTAATCTCTGAAACTACTAAACCGATTTAAAAACGTCTTTCACTGACCAAAAGGTACACTATCCCTGATTGTTATAGGCTATATTTAATTTTGATAAAATAAATTTTAGTTTAAAATCTGAGCATTTTAATTGAAATCCCCATAAAAGCCATAATAGAAATAGAAATAGCATGTTTGGAATGAAAGCTAATTAAGTTTTAAAGAAAAATGGCGGAAAAAATTTAGTATAGATTTACCTTGGCGAAATTAGAAATTTGGCACCGAAGTAGTTCCGACGTTTCTCGCCAATATCTTTAGTTATGCGATTACAATAACTATTTTAGTTAATCGGGAAAATAGAAACAGATATTTAAAAGTCGCATATGGAGTCTATACTAGAGTTGTACAAAAACACCTTTACTTATAGAACATCTTGGATTAAATTAAGTGGACTGGATATTTTTTGACACGCAAAGGCGACAGCCATTTTAAGCCAAATAGCGCATAAAACATATAGATAAATTATAAATTATTGTGAAAAATTAATGAAGTAGAAACATTAATCGCATAAGTTATCTAATTTTATTTTACTTATTTTTATTTCATATTATTTCACGCGCACTTTTTATTTCCTAATTCAAAATTATAAAAAAAAAAAAAAAAAAAAAAAAAAAAAAACTTTTTCGATATTGCTTGCAACGGTACTGATTATTATTAATTTTCTTTTCTTTTTCTTTCACTAATAATAATAATAATAATAATAATAATAATAATAATAATAATAATAAAAGATTTTGATGAAATTCTCGCAAAAGCAGAATTTAGTTTAGGACGGAGGACTATTCGTTTTTTTTTCTTCCCAATTATAACATCGCTTTCAAATTATTCAATTATATTTCCGATAAATTTTAGATTTCTATAAATGTCCAACTATCGAAAACGACAACGCAAAAATCCCAGATTGAGACTAATAGGCCCTCTGTCCGAAAAAAAAAAAAAATGGTTGTCTACAAACTTATGGGACGCACTTTATGACTATGGTAGAATGCATAGTTTAATTTTTTTTTCCTCATTTTATTTTGTCAAACCATTACTTTGATTGTAAAATAAATGGTATATGCATAAATAAAATGTTTTGAAATTATTTCTATTTAAATTTTACAAACTAGATACAAGAACGTTTAATCCTTTTGGTACATATTTTTGATTTAATATTGTAATATGATTAAATATTGATTAAATATTGCAATTTCAATTAAATATTGTAATATTTAATTCGATTGAATACTGTAATATGTGAGTAAAACATGCAAAATATTTTTTAAATAGTAGTTAACTTTTAAATGAAATATATTGATTTATATTATTTTTAAGAAATATTTTAAAGAATTTCTGTAGTTCGATTCAATTTAGTGTCCAAAAATATGTATTAGCTTATATCAATTTTAAGAATCTATTTTTACCTTTAACTAGACAAGTCAAAAACTTATGATATAAATTGTAAATTCATAAAACTAAATTAAAAAAAAACCTACTATTTGTTATAAACCTTAAATGATGTGTTTATATTCATCATATGCAATAAATGAAACTATTAAATTTGGAAATTACATGTAAAGGTCATACGTACGAACAAAAAAAAAAAAAAAAAAAAAAAAAAAAGGGTGTGCTTATTAGTAATAGGCACAAAAAATTCAATAAACACTATAAGAGGCAGTAAACTAGCAAGAAAGGTTTCGGGTCGAAAGAGAAAACGACCCTTCTTTAGGTGAACAAAGTAGGCACGAGTGCTGAAATCAAAGCGGCAACGAGTTCATTCCATGAATGTTTTGTAATTATTACTTTGAAACTCCAGTTCTGTGGTGTTCTCATATTACTATATAGTGCGTATGTATTTCCAAAATTTTAAACAGCGGTATGCAAGAATTGCCATTTGTAACCATAAGGGAAATAAGTATTTAGACCTTTGCTTGCAGAGAATCCTATAATCTGCAAATTTTATATGAGCTACATTTACAATAAAGTTTAGCGTTTAAGATATATTTGCGATATTCCAATTTTTTATCTTTCGATCTTCCATAAAAATTTTAGTAGAGGTAGGCTCGATAGGAACTTTTTACAATTTATTTATAATGTTTTTAGGGTTTGTACCAATTTTCAACTGAATGCGAATTTTTCCGAAATGTCAAGTTTATTTATGTATTTTGTCGTCTGGACTATATGTAGCGTCTAGCGCTATGTGGTGAGATTAAGGGGAGCTATATAGTTCTATTCTTACAAATACCTTTAACATATTTTTACTAAAGTCTATTTCATACGATTTTTAAATTAATGGTCCTTTAAAGTACCATCAAGATAGGCATTTTTTTAAAATCGTTTATTTCGACCTTTGAACTTGCATAATTTTTTTAGCACAAGCAGATCGATGGGAACGTCTGACATTTCCTTTATAATAGTATATTTATGGTCTGTACAGATTTCCAGCACTATGCAAATTTTTCTGACTAGACTATCGGTTAGTTAAATATTCAATAACTTTATGTGATACTATTAATAATTAGTAATATAATTAATAATTTTATCAAACATAATCTGATTAATTATTTAATATAATATATTTCTAATTAAAATAATTTTTGAACAACAATTCTGAAAACGTAAAAAAAAAAAAAATTAAGTAGAAACAGAAAACAAAAGTCACTGAGAAGATCATTAAATCCTGTATATATAAAAAAGGAAAAAAAAAAGAAACAAAATACAATATACTTTTTTTTAATTATCTTATTATTATTATTATTATTAATTCAGTCATGAAAAAAATAGTTTCAATATTTTTCTTTCTTTTTTTTTTTATCTCTTATTTCTTTTTGCGCTAAATAAAGCAGGAATTGAAAATGAATGTTAGAATTACAAAGTAGAAATAATGTTCGGTTACTTTTTTAATAATTTCTTAAAGTACTTTGAAAAAAAAAAAAAAATCCAAGGTGTTTAAATTATTAAAGAAACATATATATATATATATATATGTATAAATTACCTGCCAACATATCAGTTCCATTACACATTAGTTTGCCCATATAGAATCCATTTTATTTTAAATAAATATTTAATATCATTTATAACATATGAGTATTAAATATTATTGTAATAATTTTAATAATTTTAAAAGACATTTCCACAATGAATATCGATAATACTATCATTCACAGATATAACATCATGAAAACAAATTCTAACTTACGAATTTCCAAACTATTACATAAAAAAAAAAAAAAAAAAAAAAAAAAGATTGATGAAATTCTGTCAAAAGCAGAATTTAGTTTAGGACGGAGGACTATTAGTTTTTTTTTCTTTTCTTTTTACAAATTATAACATCACTTTCAAGTTATTCAATTATATTTTCGATAAATTTTAGATTTCGACAAATGTCCAACTATCGAAAACAGCAACGCAAAAATCCCAGATTGAGACTAATAGGTCATCCGTCCTAATAAAAATAAAAAAAAAACACAGACAATCCAAATTACACAACTCTCAATATATATAGATGGTTCAAATGCCAAGTGGAACCTCTTGTGCTTTTGTTGTCTTCGAAAATAATAGAATTATACATAAATTTTAAATTAAATTACATATACATAATTCTATTTTTCAAGCACAACTCTTAATTATCACAGAAGCAATTAAACAGTTTTTAAGTTCAAAATATGTAAACCCTCCAGTAACAATAATAACAGATAATAAATCAACATTAGAAACACTTAAAAATCATTTTCCTAAATACAATATTCTTTTAGAATTATATAATTTAATACTTAACAAAGATTTCTCATTAATACAAATTTCATGGACAAGAGCACATGTATGTACCCTTGGCAACGAAACAGCAGATAAACTAGCTAAATAAGTATTAATAAATAATTCATATAATCACTAGATCTCTCTTCCTTTCCCAATGTCACTTATAAAATCAATTATAAAAGCTAAATTTCTTAGTGATTGGCAACGAGAAGGGCAATATTCCCATAAAGAAAGAGATAAGTACGCAGTTCTTAAAATGGCTAATCCCAATTTTATATGCCCAAATAAAATATCTTTCTATTTTATTTCAATCCATGGTAGTTGCACTAATTTCCTCTTTAAAATCAATAAACTACCAAATGCACATTGTAAATGTAAGAAATTAGGTAACCCTTTTCATTATATATTCAAAAAATGTTTATTAATACAACATAATTTTAAATTTAATAATAAAACTATAAGGTAAAAGTTAAAAGTAATAATATTAAATCCAGATACTTATAATAAGTTAAAACATATTTATAATACCTTAAATGAAATTTACACATTTATTAAATATAAATTTTAACACTACGTCCGTTGACTTACTTTTCGGTATTAATGAAATGTAATCTGTCTAAATGTAATTATTATTATTATTATTATTATTTTCATTTTAAGCTTTCCTCAAAACAATCTTAAGTACAATTTTCGATGTATCTTTTATTAATAAATTAAACTACTGTCTTCTGCCTTAGAAAGGACCGTAGACATTTTTTTTTTCTCCTGTGGATGAAAAAATCGCTATAACAACGCGGTTTGGGACCCACAGTGAGAGACCAGTATAACCAATGTAATAATTATAACAATGGAGAAGAGGGGAAAAAAATGAAGCAGTCTGCATCGAAACTTCTAGAGATGCTTATTTTGTGTTTGTTATATATTTGTTTATTTGTATATTTTAAAAGGGCTTAATGAAAAAAACATATTTCTAATGTTTCTTGAAATTTTTTTTTCGAATAAAATAAAGAAAGAAAGAATCCAGTTGTATTATAAAGAAAGAGAGAGAATTTAAATGTTTTTTTTTTTTTTTTTTTTGGTTTAATCACAAAAGAGTTTAAATACGCATTTTATTTATTTCAGATGCATCTAATATAAAGTCATATAAAACTTAAAAATCTGTTAAAATTTCGTGTTTCAGTGCAATCTAAAATCTGTTTAATTTTATGTTTTGTTATGATAAATTCCAGGTAGTATAATGACATAAGTCTTTGTGTATTTATTACTTTCCGAACATACATATGTAAGGCGAATATTGTAATCATGGCAAAAAATCCAGTTTGAAATTTTAGTTTTCTACTCGTTTGCTGGTAACCTAAGTTTATATTTGCTATTTTACGGGGATATTTTTATATATGTGTGTATGTATTTGTTTATATGTATGTGTATGTATGTGAGTGAACACAACATGGCTTTCTTCGAATGAGCTGAACGTTGGTACGTATGTTATAGGTCACCATAGCACAAACTCTATTATTTTTGATTAATCTAGCACTTATAAGTTTTTTTTTTTTTTTTACAGGGACACAAAGAAAAATTCTTCTTACATGTGGACCCGGATTGCTTAAAGTGCAACAGCGTCTAAAACTGTCAGTTAATTAGGCAGAAATTTTTACACATGTTAGAGATCACCATTGCACGAAGTGTATAGATAATGGTAAATCTAGCACGTATATATATATATATATATATATATATATAAGTCCCAGAGCGTCGCAACGACATATCCAATAGAGCTTAAAATTTATATACATGTTACGATCTTTGTTGCGCACTAAATGTATATATTTTGGATATATTTTGTAATAGTTATAGTTTCTCTTTGCAGAGACCCAAACAAAAAATCTTTATCATTGATGATTAAGGACTCAAATTATTTAAAGTGCGATAGCGTCTAAACGCCTCATCCGATTGATCTGAAAATTTTATACAGTTTATATACAGTATATATTATATATATATATATATATATGTACAGTCGCACTAACTGTATATATTTAAGTAAGCCTAGCACTTATA
The DNA here is from genome assembly GCA_963930645.1 of Salticus scenicus. Classification (NCBI taxonomy): domain Eukaryota; kingdom Metazoa; phylum Arthropoda; class Arachnida; order Araneae; family Salticidae; genus Salticus; species Salticus scenicus. The sequence goes on along the minus strand of OZ005650.1, from coordinate 209,801,726 downwards.
TTTTTTTACAAGGACACAACAAAAATCTCTTTATCTTCATGACCTATGCGCACAAAATATTTGAAGGACGATAGCGTTAGTTTAGAAAAACAAATTATATAGAGAAAAAAACTTAAATACCCAATTGTAATTTGCTTTTTTTGTTTACTTAACGACTCTTATTTATTTACACAACCGTTAACTATATAGTGTTCGAAAAGTCGAGTGGTGTCACCCCAGATTTTTTTTTTTTTTTTTTTTTTTTTTTTTTTTTTTTTTGTAATGTCATTGGATAAAATTTCTTATAAAATCTGCCAAATGGTATAATATTTAAATCATATAAAATACATAAACATTAACGACTAAAATTCCCTTAAACAGCTGAAACTCCATTCCATCGGACAGTCAAATTTTTCTTGAGATAAAACAGACTGGTTGGTAATTACAATAATATCAATCAGTTTAAGAACACTGTAATACTCAATCGTCTTATAATCCATTAAACCGTACAATTATATGTTTTCAGCTATTGAATCTTATGAGTTGATCATTACAGTAGTATATATTTTAAAATATCTTTATAATTGATAGTCAGCTAAAATTTTCCAGACTTCAAATAGTATCTCGACATTTATAATAAAATAATTCGCATCGATATATTGAAATCGGAAAATGTTTTAAAGATATTCATAATATAAAATCTCTAGATTTAATTTTTATAATGCTTCGAAATGTATATAAGCAAATTCTGTATTGTTTATGCAAAAGGAAGAAAACTTCTTGTTATTTCTTTTAGCAAGAATATAAATCTATAAAAAAAACATGCCTTTAATAGTTACTCAGATTTTATTATTATTAATAATTTTGTTGTTTAAATATATTTTTTATCGTAAAATGTTTCCTTAATTACATAATAATAAATTTAAAACTAAATCTTTTTTTTTTATATATATATATATATATATAAAAGAGCATTTAAGGAAAAAATTACTCTTAAGTTTTTTTTTTTTTTTTTTAATATTTTTTATGTATTTAAATTTATTGCAGAAATAAATTAAAATTAGTTTAGAATTAAAGTAGTCCTTCCATTTAAAGAAAAAAAAAAAAAAAAAAGAATGTTCCAGAATCCAAAGGTAGCCACTTAAATTCGTTTCAAAAATGGAAAGTATCAAACAATGTTTGAGTGCATTAGATGCCTTTTCTTTTAACACATTAAGGCGAATATTCAGACAGAGAACTTCAAGATCAAGCGAGTTCTTTGAATTATTCATACTATTTAGTATGTCTGTAAATTATATTGGTGCTTTCTCGTAATTACTAAAAAATCTTACATTAAGAAATGGAGTGAATGGTAGCTAATGACATCAATTATGTCAAATTACTTTTTTTTAAATCAAAGGTTATATATTTTTAAGTTTTTAAAAAATATCTAAAAAAATTATTAAACACTTTATGTATATATATACCGTAAAATCCCGAAAGTAACCCCCCTCCCTTTTCTCGCTGAAAGTGAAATGTCTCTGTTATCCTGAAAGTAACCCCCCCCCCTTTTTTTTTCTCCTTCCAACAAAGCTACATCCAATCTTCGGGCGCACTTACGGTACGTCGGCATTGCAAGTTAAGGTTTTCATTGAATTAAGTTTTAATATTTATATATTATTTCTAATTTAACTAATTTTTCATAAGGTGTCGGATGCATGTTATCAATGGAATCATTACACAGTTCTTTTTTACCTTTAATTTAAGAAATTACCTTTAATATTTCCTTTTAAGTAAGTACCGTAAAATCCTGAAAGTACCCCCTCCATCGAATATAACCTCCCCTCCCTTTTCTTCATTTTTTTAAAGAATCTTGATTATAACCCCCCCACCCCCGCATGAAATTTATCCGTTTTGCTTTTCAGAAAGAGGGGGGTTACTTTCGGGATTTTACGGTATATATATATATATATATATATATATATATATATATATATATATATAAGGTTAAATGTTTGGGTATTAGAATATTAAATAAATGTAGATTAAATAACTTAGAATTCTACTTTATGATTTAGTCTTATATTTTTAATTCTGCTATATATGTAATATATATTCATTTAATATTTTATATACATGTTGTTTCAGAAGTCTGGATATACCGACATGCCCTCTAAAGAAAACTGCTTTCGTTGGAAACATTGGTTTCAAAAGTTTCATGCATTCAAATTTTCTACCAGATGAGTTATAATAGGTGGTTCATGCTTTTACTTCAGAGTAACCCCTTCTTTTAAAAATAAAATCAGTTTCGTTGATCGCATTAAGTTGAAAAGTTTTGTGTATTTATATAATCTATCAGATAATGTATCATATGTAGGCCCCGCGGCATCTAGGTGCCACACGTTACACACATTTGATTTTTCACAAGGAAAACGTACTATTATTTGCAGAATCGTGTTAAGCGAAAAAAAAATCTGTTTTATAACATGAATTACTTTTTCTCAAGTTAGAGTAAAAATTCTCCGGGCTTTCGGTACCACTATTTTAATTTGGAAATATTGTATTCTCACATTAATATTTTGGGATTAAATAAGATAGAGTTTAATCTTAAAAATTATTGGTATAACTATTAAGTCTTTTGAAGCAACATATGGCAACATATTTGAAGCAACTCATGGTTGAAGTGCATCATCGATTTTTATGGAAAGACACACTGTTAAACATAAAGTGGTATGTTTTACCAGAGAAATGGTTCAAATATTGTTGTAACCAATATTCTGGGGCCCTGTTTCCTCATTTTTGTACTGCCTTTTAGATTTAAGCCCTATTAAATTAGTAAAACACATGTGGTCATGATTGCTAAAAAAAGAAATAGCTTAAAACATTACTATGTTAAATTCGCGATTTTCTATACTGTCAAGAGAGGAAGCCATCACAGAAAGATAAAAACAACTAGTTACAACCATATATCTTTATTTGTAACGTTCAAACTTGAGACTGAAATGCTCATCTGGAACCTAGTTTGAAAATTCTATTGCGTACATGTCACCTGCTATGCTTCAATGTGTGCAACGTACAGTTGAACGAAGAGCATAAATGCACATTTTATATGACGGACAGGTGTTTGAACTTTAAGAAATAAATGCTTTTTTTTTTTTTTTCATTTTGGTTCAAAAAAAACAATTATATTTAATTCTATGAAATGTTTATACACCTTAAAAATAATAATAATAAATAACAGAGGGTTATATATATATATATATATATATATATATATATATATATATATTGTTTATTTTTATAAACTTTCTCTTATGTTGCATATCTGCTACAATGCGTATAAAACTGCAAATCTTATATTCTTACAAATTAAAAATAAATAAATAGATAAATAAAATAAAATAAAAATTACAAAAAAATATTTATCTCTTGGAGATTAGAAAAGAATAAGCATTTATAATATACTAAATTATATTTTTTAATAAATGATAGTTGTCAGCTTTGTGTCTTTATATATAGAAATTTTTACAGTATTCCTTTTTTTTTTTTTTTTTTTTTTTTTTTATTGTTCGTTTGTTGAAGCATAGATATACGAGGCATTTTGTACATGACACATAGGTGAATCCATTGCAACTAGGTATTTTGCACCTGTTACTTTTGGCATTACAATTTGGCCAGTGATCAACTGAGTCTTGTCGAAAATTATTTGGTGGTACCACTACCCTTGGACATTATTACTTTTTTGTTTTTAGTTGCCTTTGAGTTTTTTTTTTTTTTTTTTTTTTTTTTTTGCTTTGTCTTCCATTATTTAGAGTGGCCTTTCCCCATTTTACAAAACAGTTCAGCTACATCAATTCTGAAATGTTTTAAATTCAATACATTAGCATTTGTGTCTTCTTCCAATGATACAGAACCAGACATTTATAACCGCCAGATCAATCATATGGTAAAAAAAGCCTAAAGTACCATTAGTTCATGAGATATAACAAAATTTAATTTATCAAAAATTTTTAATTTTTAAAATTTTATTTAAAATTTTATTTATTTATTTATTTATTTATTTATTTATTTATTTATTTTTTTTAAGATTCGTTCTTGGTCAACTTCATCGTAAAAAAAGCTCCAATTTCAGAAAAAATAATTACAACAATTCATCAATAAATAATAAAAACAAAAATCTGGTGTCCCAGACCCGCTTAAATGCATTGAAAACCAGTTCTACTGACATACGTTAGAAAAAAAAAGTGCAATGATCCTTCTGAAAACACAATATAGCAGAATAGAACATAAATTGGTCAGTAAAATCTCACTTGGTGGTATGACAGCACAATTATTTTACATGTAGCAGATATTATACACGATGCATTTATGGGTTAAAAGTAGAGGTATTTGTTAATGAGTAGTTCTATATTTTCACATTTTTTATATTTTATTTTTATTACACTAGTGTACAGTCGGTAACAAAATTCTCCGAACAGTAGCAAAAATTCCTATATAAAAAAAGTACACTTAATACAGTTTTCTTAAATAAATCCTTGTCGAATCCTGTACTTAGTCAGTCTAAGAACATTAATTTGACAAGGATATATTTAATAGAACTGTATTAAGTGTACATTTTTTACATAGGAATGTTTGTTAGTATTCGGAGACTTTTGTTACTGACTGTACAAAAATAAAGCAGTAACCTGTTTTCCTGTTTTCTTCCGCCGTGTGTAATGTTTAAATAAAGGGACAAAGAAACATAAAATGCAGATGAAATATTAGTTATAATATCAATTATCGATTTTTATATAACTTTAGCATAAGTATTATTTTTTAAATTCAAAATTATTCAGTTTTCTTAAAAATAAGCTTTGAAAAATAAAATGAAACAAATTAGCAATTTTAGAAAAAAAGAAAGAAAGAAAGAACGAAAATTGTCATAAGGATGCATTACAGGTAGGTAAAGATGCACATACATTCATGTGTGGATTAAAACCGGATTTTTCTTTCTGTATTAACTTTTCTGTTTCTTCTTTTTTCGCATGTAAATAACTTTTAAAAGCATTTACATAAAAACAGGAAAAGTCGATGAGACATTCATTAAAAAATTATTTATTCGACATTTTTATTATTCTGGCGATGCTCATAGATTACAAAATCGTAATCATATTTGTTTTCAAAATGTCTGTAAAAAAAATAAAAGAAAAGAGTATACAGTAAAAAAAAATCGTTTAGTTTATAATATGAAGGCGTCTGCTTCTTCACCTACCTTTAATGCATTCTTCACACCATTTCTCATTAACTTTTTTTTCTTTTCTAAAATTGTTAAAATTGTTATATTTTCCCAACGCTTACTTTTTACAAAAATAATTAATTATCTGTTAAAAAAATATTACTTATGCTAAAATTATAAAATTCGTTTAATGATATGATAACGAACATTCCAAATTTTATTTTCATGTGTTCATTTGTTTAGAAGTTATATGTAAAAGAAGAAAAAAAAAATGGGAAAACAAGTTTTTCCGTTAATTTTCAAAGCCAGTATATGCTTTTATTATTATTATTTATTTATTTATTTATTTTTTTAATATGTATATTTTAAAATATAATTAAGTATAAAAGACATTTTCTTGCATAATTAATGAAATTTATCAATCAATTATTTATAAATGTGTTTTACTTTTTCTGAATAAATTGTTTGATATATAAATGAAATTATTTATAATTATTTCTACACATTCGTCGTTAACTAATGCTTAATTTTTACGATGTTTTATATACAAAAGTTGTCCCCAAATTAACGCAAGATTTGAATTATATAAAAGACACAGTTTTCTTTCTTATAATTGTTATTTTTTATTTAATCGTAAAGTACGCTAAATAGGGTTATGTATGGAATAACACATAGGACAAATGCCTTCAACGGCTTTGCTGGGACATATGCACACTCTTTTCGAAAATTCCCATGCCCATTTTGCATAAATGTGGCTTAATTTCATTGATGTTAATGCAGCGTTGAATATTCTCCTTCAGTGCATGCGTGCTTACGGTCTTGTTGGCATAGACCTTTGAATTCAAATAATCCCATAAATAGAAATCCAATGGTTTTAAAACATACGATCTAGGGGGAAAATTCTGATCACTGAAACGGCAGAGTACACGGCCAGGAAATGTCTCATGCAGTAATTGAATTGTTTCAGGGGCTGTATGGGATGTGGCACCGTCTTGTTGAAACCACATGTCGTCCACATCAATATCATCCAATTTAAGCAGAATAAACTGTGTTATCATGTCACGATATCGAATACCAGTAACATTTCCTGGACCAGCTTCATTTTCAAAAAAGGAATGGCCCAATAATGCCTTCTGCCCAAATTCTGCACCAAACAATAACATGTTGAGAATGAATTTGGTATTTGACAATTACATATGGGTTCTTTGAACCCCAAATTTGGCAATTTAGACGATTAAGAACGCCAACAATGTGAAAATGTGCTTACTCGCTAAAAATAATTTTGTTCGAAAAATCGGCATCCACTTGTGGATGTTTAATTTTCCATTACTGAACTCTATTCGCATTGATTTGTCATTAGGCTTCTGTTCTTGTATCACTTGAACTTTTTAAGCATAAAGAAGCAGATATTCAGTGAATAAACGCTTCAGAGAGCTTCTTGAAACTTGCATTTCTTGTCCATGACGCCAAATTGGTGTTCCTGGCTTTCCACCAACAGTCTCACGCACTGCTTCGATATTGACATTTGAACGGATTGTTTTTGGACGACCATTGTGTTTAGCATCTTCAATCAATCCAGTATGCCTGAATTTTCAATTACTCTCTTCACAGTTGAATGAGTTAAATCACTATTCCGATCATAGGTCGTACGAAATTTTCGAACTGTGACCGCTTGTTATATCGTGTAACGCTCCATTTTTACTAACCCTAAACTGTTAGCTGTCAAATGTTCTTTTTTTTTTTTTTTTTTTTTTTTTTTTTTTATAGGGTTGAAAACAGTTTACTACAAGAATGATGCTAATTTCAAATTTTGCGTTAATTTTGGAATACCATTAATATTAATTTCATTAACACGTTAGTATTGACCTTTTCGGCGCCCATCACTTATTAATTCATCCTACGGATCACCCCTTAAAAATAAAGTGGAGAAATTCTGTGTGACTGTCCTTGTGTAGGTGTCTTCTAACATATTATTTTTTTGAGTCATTTCTACTATTTTTCGAGCAGTTAATAACATTTTACTTCTAAAATCGTTCTATTTTACCATGACGCGACCAGTAACGTTGATTCATTTTCCCTCTCTCTTCCGGTTTTTTAGACAGGTCAATGTTTTGTGGGAAACACTTCGCGTGAAATAGATGCACTTTCTCGTCTTTCTCTATTGGCTTTCTTTCGGCTTTCCCTCAACTCTACGAACGGCGGAAATTAAACCGAGACGCGGCCACTAGCGTTTCAAAAAATGATGCGACTACACTCGGGTTAACGTCCTATTAGTAACACTGTATCAACTTAAAGAAAAAAATAAAGAAATATAAAAATGAAAACTAAATTATTTAAACTATGAAAAAAATTTTATATATCTGTATTCCTATATTCACAAATTTACATTTCCAAAAGTGCTTTATTTCTCTCCTTATATATATATATATATATATAAATATATATATATATCTGCAATACATTACTTCAGTGAAAAACTACTGATAGATGCAATGAGTACTTGCCCTACCTTTTCCTATTCGCACAGAAATCTTTGAAGCATTCAATAAAACGAATGTAAATAAATATATAAAATAAATTTTTATTATGACAATAGAACCAATTTTGAATGCGATGAAAAAAAAAAAAAAAAAAAAAAGATTTAGAATCCGATCTGAAGTAGGAGAATAAGAAAAACTTTTTAAACATATTAAATGTATAAATAGTTACAATAATTTAGTTATTTAGTTTTATTTCAGAATATTAATTGAATTTTATTTGTGTTTATTTCGTCTTTTATAGAATTTGATTAAACAGTTACATTCACATTTTTTCATGGTATTTTTTTACTTATGCTGTTGTTATTATGTCTATTGAAATAGCTTAGATATAAAGACACTTATATAAAAAATGGCTTTTCATCGGACAGTGGAATTACAAGGAACTCTTTTAATTGCTATTCGCAGATTTTCTTGCAAAAAATTACTGGTATAAAATTTAATAATAAATGCAATTTTCATGATATATTAGCTGAAATGCCTCAATGTTAAATCTGTAAAAAAAATTACTAATAATAATAGCATGTGTTCAATATGTCTAACTAAGTGTCTGTTTGGAGTTTCCTCTTTTGAGATATTGTCATTTGCGGTTGCTATGAAGATAGAACCTATGTGAATGTTTTACTTTATTTTTGATAGCCCAACGAAGTCCTTGCGCCTCCGAATATTTGTGAGTTCAGAATGTATTAATGAGTACCAGTTATTATAATAATCAAAAATATATATATATATATATATATATATGTGTGTGTGTGTGTGTGTGTTACTTAACATTTTAATTAATGAATCTTTGAATAGACAAAGTGGTGTTCATTCAACTAAAAAGCACCCTCTATGATGAGTACTTCTATATAAATATATGTAAAATAATATAACAAGGGCACAGTGAACTGTAAGAATGACAAAATTGTACTAAAAAATCAATGTTTAAATTTTACTAAAATATGAAACTACATGAATGTAAAATGATGCGACAAAATGATGCGATCATAGGTATTGAATCTACTGTAAAATGAGAATGTTAAACAATATCTCCTCAAAGCTAAATATTACGAATTTGCATTAAGCTAATAATGTTCCTTGCGTATTTCTTTTTCTTTTGTTCAATTTTTATTAAACTTTATTTAATATTTATATGTGTATTCTTGTAATCCTTGACAGTGGGGATGCCTCCGAATAGGTGATCCCCAATGTTAAAGTGGTCTTTAACGGTGTGACGCCATGAAACCATCACATGTGAACACTGCTGGGAAAAATGTTTTTCAGTTTATATTTGGATTCTGTGGGTAAATGTTTGTACTCAACGGGGAAAGTTTTTGTTTTATAGGGAAATCGATAGAAAAGTGGAGACTGGGTGGAAAACCACTTGCGGTGGAAAACAATAAAAGATTTAGTCTCGAAACCAAACAACCGATCGGTTCCGTGTGGAATGAAATAACGATGATATTGCAGCAACGATGGATTCTAGGACCTCCAGCCACCATTAGTGTACATGAACGTCTTTGGACGGCTCGAGTATCGAAACCTCAGAGCTGTTCGTTTTTTTTTTTTTTTTTTTTTTTTTGGCATTAACACATATGTTCATAGTGATCATTTCTCCCATTATTCATTATTAATAGTAGTAAATCTCTTTAATTTTTTAAGTGAAATAAATAAATAAATAAATAAAAAGTAAATAAATAAAAATGGTGTTAGCTAAATGTGGAAATTAGACGTGTTGGGAATTCATGATCTCGCTCAAAGTAAAACTAAAAAATTTGTAGTGACTCCTCTCGACATTCCGAGCATTGAGTAATTAACAGTTTTGTAGATAAAGTAAAGAAAGAGGAGTTCTTAAATAAACAAAAGAGAGAAACTCATAATAGAGTGTTTGAGTATTTTTTACATATAGTACACGATATTTTATTTAACGCTTCTGAACATTGAGCATATAGATCATAATGATAAAGAATTTTTCGTTGTATCCGTGTGAAAAAGTATAAAAGCTAGATTCACCAAAATGCTTATAGTTAGTGCAACAGTGATATATTCAGCTCAATTGAATAAGAGGTTTAGACGCTATCACACTTTTAAAAATTTGGTCCCATAGGCAATAATGATAAAGAATTTTTCCTGGTGTCCCTGTAAAAGAAATATAAGTGCTAGATTCACCAAAATCAATATGGTTCGTGCTATGGGGACTTATAATATACGTACCAACATTCAGCTCATTCGAACAAAGCATTTAGATGCTATCGTGTTCACTCACGCACATACACACACATACATACACACATACATGCACACATATGCATACATTATCGGAAAAATAGTGAAAACGGACTCAGTTACCTCAAAACGTATAGAAACATAAAAAACTCAAATTCGGATTTTTGACATGGTTACAATATTTTCCTTACATATGTATGTTCGGAAAGTAAAAATGGAATTTGGTTAGGAGAGAAATAAATAAAAGTTAATGAGAATGTCACTATATTTTAATAGCTGACAGTGGATAATTGACCGAGAAATATCTGTTTAATACGAAAGAAATTTCTGCAGAATTAGAGAATTATTATGGTATTTTTGATAATTGATTTTTTTCTGCATATTTGTAAATATAACAGCGAGAAACACGAGCAAGCACCTTATTGAACGTATAGACCAATTCTAAAAGATGGTAATGCTACCACTCAGTTTTTATTTTAAATTCTCATTTAATTTTTTTTTTCTTTTTAGTCTTTAAACTGTTGTTCAGCTATGAGAACTAATTTTATAAAATGCATTCCGATCATATTAAATTGGTTTCATCAGAATTATGTATGTGTTAGTCAAATATAGAAGAAAAATATTTTAGACAGTAGTAGAAAAAAGGATAGAGATTTTTCCCCTCTTGTATATAGAAAATTTGTTTCAGTTCGGTTAATGCATATTTCCTAAATTTTACAGTTTATAACTTATCACTTTTTCTAAATTATACATTTCATAAAATAGAATGAATCTTACTAAAATTTAAAACAAGTTATTCAGTACTAAAAGGACTTTACAATAAAAACGCATAAAAAGAGTGTTTAAAATTGAAGGGTTTAGGATTTTCTTCTTCAACGAACACCTTGGACGTAACTATTTATGATATAATTTCAATATAATTTACAGATTACGTGTTGAATTTGTCGAATGGTCGCCATATTTAACACGCAGTCAAAACATAACATGCGCTAAAAGAAAAAAAAAAGTACAAAAATACAACTGGTAGCGCTTTTGGTGAATAAATATCACATTTAACAAATATAACGACATGTATGGATCCAATAACTGTTAACGTTTCTATATATATATATATATATATATATATATATATATAACGTTTTCAGGCCTAATACAACGTAGAAAATATTCTTGAAGCATTTGTCTCAAAAATTCTTGTGTCACCTTATAATTTGTTATCTCAACAAATTTATTCACGATGGTTCATTATATCCTAAGCATGCTATCTAAAGTGAAAGGTTATTTATAACAAAGCAATATTTCTTAATAGCATTTAAGAAAATTTATCTAAAACCTATAGATTTAAACAAATCTGATATTAAACAAAAACTTAATAAGATATATAGACTTTGCACTGATAATTATTAGTTAATAGGTAGATAAACAACATTTTAATTACATATATATATATTTAATAACCCATAAACGCATTAAAATTGCTTGTTCATTTAGCTAAAATTATTTTGTTTCTTTTAAGTGATTTCCATTTTGTAAAGCAACAAATATACTAAGGATATACATTACGCTTCACAAAACCAAAAAATAAATAAATAAATTATTTAAACAGATTTTGTCTTTCGATTGCAAAATAACTGAATTGTAATAAACAACTTACATCTGTAAATACTCAAAAATGCCTTTTTTATTTATTTATTTATTTATTTATTTTTAATTTTACGTATTTTTACTTTCTATTACACAGAATGTAGAAAAAGTAGTGTTTTAAGGTCAAATTTTCGAAAGAGAGTTTTTGTTATATTTACATGTTCTGAGGTCCCCTGAATACGAAAATCATGTTTTTAGTGATTGGTCTGGGTGTCTGTTATCAGCATATCTCAACAATAAATAGTAGCAGAAATTTCGAACTCGGAATACTAAATGTGTATGATATAGGGATGCTGCACTAAGCTTTTCGTTGAGATGAAGCAAAAGGTTCATGTACAGGGACACCTAAGAAAATTCATTACGTCTATGGGGAAAAGTGCTGGTAAATAGAGTTCAACATCTATAGACTACACTAAACCAAGTGGAACGAATATATATTTTTAAAATGCGTAAAAACATGTCTCATGTAGAATATGGTAGGGTTATCATTCACTATTGGTTTACAGGGCTGTACAAAAGAACTAGATAAAAGTGCGACAATCGTTGCAAATTGATGGAAGTATATATCAGTCTGGTTCATATATGATTACTATAGGATTATATTTAGATGCGTCATATGGTCTGTATATTATCTTCGAAAGAAATACAGGGCTGCAAATATTTAAACTTTAACAATCTTTTTTCTTGTTAGTGGATGTGCTTTACTAATAATATTTTACCAGTTCCAGGAATGAAAATCATTCCTCATAGAGATATGGTAAATAATGTATGTTTTTAAGCTAAATATTTATCGCTTGTTTTTTTCTTTCTTTTTTTTTTTTTTTTTTTTTTTTGTATATTTACACATTTTGAGGCTTCCTGATTACCGTTTTCAAGTTTTTTACGTTTTATCTTTGTCTGTGTCTGGTAGAGTGACTTAAAAACGAATAATTTTAGGAGATCCAAATTTTGTATTTTGAAGTTAATATAAGTTTGTTGCTGGGACAGTTTGGTCAAGATTGATAAATTTCAAGACATGTTGGTGTGAGAAAATTGTCTGTATAATTTTAAGTGAACTTTTAATTTTAATAACAGGATTAAATTCTATATAAATGTAGGTGCATTAATGAAACGGGGGGATGATGGGGCGGTAGTCCCCCTTCACACAGAACTAGTTATCATATAAACTTCTTCCGAAACCTAATTTGAATTGTTAAACATAGGTTACTCGTTATCTTACCTCTTAATCTCCAACCTGTATTTAAAGTATTGAATTTCAGTGTAAGAGAAAGTCGTGTGAGTGACACACCAGATTATTTATTACTTATTACATTCTCCTATAATTACCTAGTACTATTTTATATAAATTTCCTTTTTTTCTGCTACCAGTTTTAAAATTAATTAATTAATGATTTATGATTTTTCTTTCAATAATAGCATACAATATATTTTTTCTTTTCTTAAATTTGATGGCTATGGATTAATTAGAAAGGAAAAGAAAATATTCCGTATAAAATATACAATGTTTTCTTCCAGTAGCTCATAAAGAAAATGACCGTTGGAGAAAGTGAAAAATGAAATTATGGCGAAATCCTATTAAGTATTATTTTGAAAAAGGGAGACAAAAAAAAAAAAAAAAAGAAAGACGGAAGAAAAGATAAGTTTTCTTTAATGATCTCCTTTTCTTACTTAAAAAAAAAAAAAAAAAAAAAAAAAAAAAACGAGTGGAATATTTTTCCGTATGTCAGCGAATTTTTTCCCTCTCTCCGGAACATTAATGATATCAAGGATAATTCTATTAGAATATACATAGGTTCATTTTTAATTTTCGTATTTTTTTACTACGAATAGAAAATTTTTCCCACTAATCATTCCGTCTAAACAATGTTATTAAAGACAACCTATTTAATAATAATAATAATATGTATATATATATATAATGCACGTATACTTTTTTTTTTTTTCAAATTTGCAAAATAATTTATATTTTAATCAAAATTTAATTTTACTGCTGTTATAAACACATAGACATATTACATTATATTTTTGTTGCTTATTTTTTTATCTGCCTACGAGACAATCTTATAGAATTTCATTTAACAGAATGAATTAAATAATATGATTTACATATATTTTTCGCATAACCTGCTCTTTTTTTTTCATATTACGGAAAATAGAAGAAATTATTTATTTAATGAATTTTAAAAAATGCGTAAAAAAAAAAAAGCCATTTAAGTAATTATTTTTACTTAGTTATTTAGATGAGATTTAGATTTTTTTGGCAAATTTCGAATTATGACTTTGCATTTAATCTCCCCGTGTGCAATTTAACTCCGATAAGTATCAAACTGATAACATTGAAAAGAATTCGGAGGCTGGATAACTCTTCTAAGTAGTGTGCACCAAGCCTTATCTCACATTTTCACTTGCTCTTTCCCGTATATTTCATAGAAATTGTTGTTTAAATTAAACTTTCGATATTGACTTTTCGTTATATTTATATGTTTTGATGCTTCCTGAATCTGAAACACTGATATTTAACTATCGTTCTACGTGTGCGTCTTTCTGTGTATCTGCATGCTTGGGTGTGTATTTGTGTGCCTTTTATCATCATAACTCAAGAACTAATAAGCATTACGTACAAAATGGATATTCTAAATTTATGCCATATAAAGAAATTAATAATTTCTACTATACTTGAGATCATGCTACTGTCGGCATCAGAATTATTAAATCACTAGCAATAATTCCTGTTTTAAAGGTAGGAACCTAATTCTGTTTCGTTAAATAAATATTTGCCGAGTCATGATCATAGTCTTATACTGTTTATAAAAAAGTAAGTTGATGATAAAAAGTAACAATCAAACTAATATATATATATATATATATATATATATATATATACATATAGATAATGAATAATTTAATTCCTTTACAACACTCAGCAAATGAAAGAAAGATGAAAATACCAACAATGAAATTTGAAATGAGATGCATTACGTATAAAGTTATTATCACGATTATAATTTAATTAAATTACACTGAGAAGTAAAAACATGTTATATTACTTACGCAGAAGAGAAATGACACTCATAACACTTAAGCCTAACAATGAGATAATTTGCAGAATCCTTTAAACCAGTAAATACAGGCAACACATAATATAAATTGAATGAAATTAACCAAAAGAAACTGTTGAAAGAATAGAGAATGCATGAAGTGAAAAATAGTTATAAATGCTGAAATCCAGAAAAGATCTCATCAGGAAACTAGCATTTCGGTCAGCTGCAATGCAAGATTTCTGTATGTTGTATAGCTATTTCAGCAATATACAACACTAGTTTCTATCTTACATAAAAAATAGAAATATAAAAGGAAATAAGCTTATACAGTAATTCAACCAGAATTGATAAATGTAATATTTAAAATTGAGAAGTCCTAAATTTGTTGGACTCGGTTATATATATATATATATATATATATATATTATATATATGTATATGAAAATTGTTGATGTTTGCTTCAATAATTTTTAAGAAGACTGTATATAAGTCACAAAATTTTCATGTGTGGCCGAAATTTCTGGTTTCTACAGTATAACATATATGGAATCCTCTAAAGAAAGTGATATGAGCATGAATTATTATACACAAAAAGCAAGCTCTTTAATGAAAATTAACACTATTCCTTTACAAAGCTACCCACATGAACAAAAGGATGGGAATACATCGGGGTTATAGTTGCAAATTCTTGGAAGTGTATTTGAAGTTGTGATATGTTATATATATATATATATATATATATATATATATATATATATATGTATGTATATATATATATCTGTGTGTTTGTGTGTGACTAAATATGAATATACGCGATCCAGACAATATCTCGCGGGACAAAATCTCGCCAGACAAAATATCGCGTCAAAAAATAATATGACCTATTTAAAATTTTGAATAATTGTTACGTGTGATACGCAGAGAATTATATATGTAAATTAGTTAATTAAAATAAATAAATAAATATATACATAGTATTTATATCATAGTGTTTTATTTTATCTATATTTAAGTTATTTTGTTATTTGATATTCACCATTCAAAATACACTTTAAAAAAAATGTACATCACTGTTGACATCAAAGCTTAACACTGTTCACAAATCTAAATTAAAATTTTTAAATTGATAAGCGGGACTGAACATATTATGACTAATATTGACAAAATTAATAAACATAGTTTTAAAACACTTTTAGGCAAACTTTATAATATTTTTTTCGTCGGGTTTGTCTGTGTGTCAGTGTTCTGACTAAGGTATGTGTTTTCATGGAATTTTATACAACATTATTAATAATTACCAACTCCTTTTTGCTTTCCATTCATCTCTGTAGGTGATAGTTTGTCCTCGCGAGATTTTTTTCCGTGAGATTTTGTCCCCAACCCGAATATACATTATATATAATTTAAATAAATTTTTCCTGGCTTTACGAGGTGCCCTAAATATGGAAGTCAAGGTTCTAGTGGTCGCTCTGTGCGTATATATATTTGTTATCACCATAACTAAGAGATGATAAATTCCAGAGAACTGGCATTATTTATTATATGAAACTAGCTCTTAAAAGGTTTCTTCAGATTACTAAGTTTCGTTGAGTGTAACAAGATGAAGTTGCCTTGGAAAATTAGAAACTATCTTTAAAATTTATTAACTGAATTGGATTTTTATAAATAAGTCCTTTATATTCAAAAGGCTGTTTAGGAGGGCAGTAGACATTTTCACACAGAATAATATCACAAATAAGAGAGTTATTAGAACTATTTCTATATATATATATATATATATATATATATATATATATATATATATATATATATATATATATTTATTTATAGTAAGACAACATACCGTACTTGGCATCTTATCCGTTAAATGTAATTTACATTTATAGTACTGAAATTCCCAGTAAGAGAAAGTTGTCTGATTGCCAGAATTGAATATTTAAAATTGAAAATATAATTATATGTGGAAAGTAAATGGATCACAAGCTATGAGAAGCTTATAAAATAACTTAACTTTTTCATATAACCAAATCTTTCAAATAATTACAACTTTTCTCTTCAATAAATTTCATTAAATAATACTTTTCTTTTTCTATAATAGGTTAAAAGGCTTTCATCTAAGAGGGAAAATGCGCATACTTATTGAAATTGAAATTATTTCTATTTTTATATCAGTTTTTTCTATAAAATTCAGGAACTTAAAATAGTTTACTCAATATAAAGTTATACACTATAAATTTGTATGTTTCATCTTTAATGTAGCATATTTTCATCATATATTCAAGAATAGTTCGGTAGGAATGAAGAATAATAGTGCATATCATTTACTATAATAATATCAATTATTAGATTTATATATACATACGTATATATTAATCTTATACTATTAAGTGAGCAATATTTGTATATTTCACTGTTCTCGAAAACGGTAGCTCGGACAGTCACGAGATTTAACACAAAGGTGCCCCCCGAAGGGTCATTGTGCACATCGAAGTCAGATTTACGAATTTTTGATTAGTTTTTTCTTAATTAATTAAAATGTGAAAATAATAACCTTCTAATTTCTGATAAATAAGTCATTTAAATTTTAACATTTTTTCCATAATTTAATTGTTGCCCATTTTTTTTTTTTTTTTTTTTGACAAAATAATAATAATTAAAAAAAGAAAGAAAGAAAAAAGAAAAGAAAAGAAACCGTACATTTATTTAAAATGAGGAAAATAAATCAGAAAGATTAGAAAATAAATTAGAAATATCAGTCGCATCGTTACAAATAAGATACCAAATGAAAGGGAAAATTTTTGTAAATCCGATGCATTAAACAGCTTATCAATCGGATAATTAGTTTTTTCTTAATTAATTAAATTGTTAAAATAATAACCTTCTAATTTCTGATAATTAAGCCATTTAAATTTTAACATTTTATCCATAATTTAATT
Source organism: Salticus scenicus (assembly GCA_963930645.1). NCBI lineage: Eukaryota > Metazoa > Arthropoda > Arachnida > Araneae > Salticidae > Salticus > Salticus scenicus. The sequence goes on along the minus strand of OZ005650.1, from coordinate 209,784,187 downwards.
GTTGCCATTTTTTTCGACAAAATAATAATAATAATAGTAATAATAATAATAATAATAAACGTACATTTATTTAAAATGAGGAAAATAAATCAGAAAGATTAGAAAATAAATTAGAAATATCAGTCGCATCGTTACAAATAAGATAGCAAATGAAAGGGAAAATTTTTGTAAATCCGATGCATTAAACAGCTTATCAATCGGACAATTAATTTTTTTTTAAATTAACTAAAGTATGAATTTTAGGTGGCAACAACAGAAGATTGTATGGAAACCGTTAGGAGAAAAAAAATGAAAAATCTGCTTCACATTAAGTAACATGATTTTTAAGTGGGATTAAAAATTTCAGTTTTCAAATTCTTTTAAATTTTCTCTCACGAACACAAAAATATAATATACAGCCTGCACCCCACAAGATCAACTTGCATTTCAAATTTCATCAATTATTTTGGTTAATAAACAAAAGTTATTATTTATTTATTTTTTTTTTTTCAAATTAAGTTTTATTCTATCTTCGAAAAGATTTATGTGATCATAGATATAATAATATATATAGATCTATCATACCCATATTATCGTGCAAAGATTTTTGATGCCGAAAAAAAAGCTTTGGAATCAGCCATTAAGTGGTATTGAAGGAAAAAAGGAAAAAAAGAAGAATGAATTTGAAACTATATCTGGAGCTTTTCATTCACCTTTAGTAAATAAATTCTTCATGAATTTTATTTGTTAAACATTCGTGTGTATTCCCGTGTGTATCCACTCGGCGAAAGACTGCCATATTTTGGTAAAATCGCCGTCTTTTCCCGAGTGAAAAGGAATCTCTTTTTTTTTCCCAATGATCAATCTATATATTATATCTATGTATGTGATACGATACATTAATAATTTGGGTTTTAAAAGTTTTTTTTTAAATAGATTATTTAAACTCTATGAACCATATTTTTATTTTATCAGTTTCATTAACAGATCCTGCTGGGCGATTTTTTAAATTTTGGTGTTGAAGTACAAAGAACGTTTTTCGACAAGAAGTTTAATATAGCAACAGCCATTTTAATCTAAGTAGCGCATCAAATATATAAAAACATAAATGATTTATTTTTACACAAAATTTACAGAACAAATGCAGTTTAAAAGATAGGAAATTTATTTCAACAAGCACTATTTTAAACCTAAAAACCATTAAAAATATAAGCAAAATATAAAGGATTCTTATGTATAAACAAAAAAGTGTCTGATAAAATTATTAGCAAAATAGTCTTTCCCATTTCATACAAAAAAAAAAAAAAAAAAAAAAAAAACATCGCTAATATGGCGCCAAATTTCAAAAGCCGCCAGTGGAGCGACATAATAAAGTTGTGTAACACGATAATGTTTACCTTTTTATTTATTTTTTTTATATAATAATCACTATGCTAATTTATCATACAAACAAATGAGCGTCTGTGTGTTTCTGCACTTGCACGCTGTCGAACAGAAATATTTGAAAAATTCAAATTAATATTTAAATAAATAAATAAAAATATGTTTAATGGGAAATATATATAACCATAAAAAGATTAGTTGTCTAAAATACGGCAGAAATAGCACTCATAGCATATTGTTACATGTGATTAAGTCTTATTGTTACAATGGAATAAGTCTAAAATGGTGAAAAAAATTCAAAAGCCGCCAAAGACAACTATATTAAGGCTGTACTATCAGGTTTACAACCCATGAATTATATATAAACACAAAAAATTAATTGTCTCATGCGACAGACGTAGCCGGTCACAGCATATTGTAATATTTGGCGTGAAATTGCTGTCATTTAATGGTTGATTGGATAAACAAAATAAACATATGAAATAACGTAAAAGCAAATAATATGTTGTCTAAACCCAGTTACATTTGAGTCCAGTCCGAGTTACATGTGAACAACAGGTATAGTGTTGTTCACATGTAACTGGAATTCAAATATAAAAGGGAAACTCCAATTTTTTCGATACCATCTATTTCGAAACTGTTATATAATAAGCACCTAACTGGAAGCTCATTGGTAAACTATTGTCGCAGGTAATAGGGACAAGCGCCCGAGTTGCAGTTGATGACCAAATCGCTGCCGATTGCAGCAGGGACCTGGAGCGAGCTTTTGAACAATTTCAGTAATTTATTTTATTTTCTTTTTATAAAGCTATATAGAAAATAGTTGCCTTTAAATTTAGTGGCCAGCGAAGCGGGCAAAGCCTGCTAGTTACTTATTAATAAAAGTGTATTTGTATAAAAAATGCGCCATAGGCAGCACTACAAATTATACAAAAAATATATAATTTTGAAAATATGTAGAAACATGAAGACAAGTGGGCGGGGATAACAAGAAAAAACGTTAAAAAAAACGGTCTGTACAGCAATTTGCATAAAAAATCTACATTAATATTTTAATTAGTCAACTAAATAGATTCTATAAGATATGCAATAGACATTCAAATTACAATAAACAAGTTTTTAAATTCATTGCTAATCTCTTTTACAATAATAACTGTCCATTGAAAGTTTTACACCAATAATTTTAATAAATGTTTGTGATGGTGGTGATAGCTGCGGTAAGGTTTCTTCACTTACGGTTCTTGGTGTCTGGTAGTACTTACTGATGATGACTCATGGCCAAAATCCAACTTGTGGAACGCCTTTTGTTGGACTGCAGCTACTTGGTACTGAGCGACCCGGAGAGTTTGGAGTTTAATACTGAAACAACGGACAAGACAGCGCCAGTATTGAACCGCTGCATGTGAATCATCTGCTTTTGCTTTAAAGACCTATTTCTACATTGCAGTAAGTTCAATATATTTCAGTTCATTACAATATCTTTTTGCCTTTCTGATCTGGGTGGGAACATGACGATCTAGTATGTCCTTTTATTAAATTATTCTTATCACACATATAGACTTTGTAGTTTTTGGATTATTATATTAGTTTTGTTATGTTGCTTTTATGAAGCATTGATATTGTTATAACTAATTTACATGAAGGTTGTTACGTATAATTTACAAGTAATTTAATCTTGTTTTGTTGGGAGTATGCTAGTTTCGCCATGTTTCCGAAACCTGTTAGGCCTCTTTCAATTTACTTTATTGTCTGTTCTGCTGCTCCCACCCACTAAAGAGGAAGCGGAAGGGTGTTTTTCACATGTCGTGTTGTTTTTACAATTGTTCTTCGTTACTATAATTCGTTACTTTTTTAACGTTTTTTCTTGTTATCCACGCCCACTTGTCTTCAAGTTTCTACATATTTTCAAAATTATATATATATATATATATATATATATATATACAGAGTGGCTACTGAGTATCCAAAAGAATTGAGGAGCCCTTATGGACTACCTACTTCATTATAACCATTTTTTTTTTTTTTTTTGTAATGCTTTTATATTTAAATATTATTCATTAAAATAATTTGCATGTGAAAGCAAAATCATGTGAAAGCATGTGAAAGCATAATCAGTGAAAGCAAAATCAAATAGCTAAATGAAAATGTTTCGTGATTTTTTTCAAAGTGCGGCGCATCTAAGATATTTTGTGATCCGATGAGAAAGTTTTTACTGTTTAAGTCGCTAAAAACTCTCAAAATCATCACAAATTTTTGGATTTAGCTCTCAAGAATTCCAGAAAACAAAAAGATGCAACAAGGCCTCTGTTTCTAAGATGTTTGATGGTTTGGGCTTAGGTTAGCCACAATAGAAAGACTCAACTGTTTTTTTTTTTTTTTTTTTTTTTTTTTTTTTTTCGAAGAAAACGTAAAAAATAATGGAAAAAAATTATCATAATGATGTTTTAGAGAAAGCTGTACTTCCATGGAAGAAAAATCACCTGGCTATGACCTTTCATAAAATTTGTGCTCTGGCCCATGTAGTCAAATCAACGTTTGCTGTAATCGATGTCAAAGTGAAAAGATATCCGAGTAAAAATATCTGTTTTTCTAACAGCTCTGATTTGTATCCAATGGATTTTTCAGAGTGTGGGTTCTTAGAAGAACTATTGAGAACACGGAAAATTATATATTTGATAGAATCAAGAAAGCCCTGAGAAATATATGGAATGATTTAGATAAAATCTGTTTGCGGTGCACCGTCACCTCACTTCGGAAGAAGATCGCAGCTTGCATCAAAGACGATGACTGACATTTAGGAAAGTCTCAGTAAAAAATAATTGTTAGACATTACCTGTTGCAAAAAATAGAAACTCTGAATTTGTTTTTGCAATTTCACCCATTGTTTATAATCAAATACTTTTTTCGGATATTTAATAGCCACCCTGTTTATACAGGGTGATTACATATATATATATATATATATATATATATATATATATATATATATATACAGGGAGAATATATGAGTTATATGAGACCGTAGCTATCATATCGTTTACAGAAACTGTTTAAAAGTTTGGTGCAAGGAATTTTGAGGTATGCGCTCAAGTATCATATAAAAAATAACAGGTAAACTCTAACAGTTACGGATAAAGATCAGAATTTCAAAAATTTCAAATGACAACACTTTTTTTTTTTATTTTTTTTTTATTGGAATGATATCTCCATAGCAAAAAAAAAAACATAAATAGTGTTGGAACGGTCCCTGTAGCACGGAAATTGCCAGCGCTAGGCAGACTAAGAAGAAAAGAGAAAACAACGGTGATGTCCATGTATATAAATTATTCTACGGAACATTTTTTACGTAGAAGTAAAAGGCCTCCTTTTTAGAAAAAATAACTTATTCAAAACCTACCATGAAATAAGATATTTTGAAAAAGTCTCACTAAAAAACTTTTCTCTGTAATGGAAATTCTGCCCAGTAAAAAAGAAAAAAAAATCGTATACATTAATATCATTCTTTATAGAAAAGTGTAAACAATATATATATATATATATATATATATATATATATATATATATATGCGTGCGTGTGTGTGTATATAATTACTTGAAGAGTTTACTCAATTAAAACTATTAATGCACATAATATTATTGTGGTAATGTACATTGTTTTACCATTACTGTAACAATAGACTTTAACACTAGAAATAGTAAGCAAAATTTGTATAATTTGAAAAAAGTTACATTAACATGCCTATTTTATATTTTCAGTTAAAACTACAAAGATGTAAATAATATGCCAACATAATATTCTTTATTAGTAATGAGTTCACAAATTGTGTAAAGAAATACTAATATTGAATAGCTGAGAATATTTAATTTTTGTTTAATAAATGCTTTATGTTATTAAAAAGGATAAATATAAATGTTTTAACCAAAATATGCATCTACTTTACTTTCCGAAAATCTATTATGTCCTAAACTTGATTAAATTTTAATAAATTCTTATTACAAAAAATAAAATGTTACAAAATCACTTTTCTTTGAATGACATATATACATACTGTATCATTATTATTAAATTTATATTGTATATTTCTTAATTATATAGTGCATTTAAGGAGGGAATTGTGATAGATATATTGAAAGAGAATCTTTAACTTTATAAATTTTTAATACTTTTCATTTGCGTAAATTTAATTTGGTGAAAGGTAAATAGCATAATAATAACATAAATATTTACCTTTTAATATTTAGGTTGCAAAATGTATCTGTAAGCTTAAAGGAAACATTTGCATTCAGATTATGTTAAATGATACTCATAGATAACCTAGGTTATTTAATGTGAAAGCAGAAAATACTGCATCATTTGCATTTGTTCACAAGCATGATTCCTCTCAAAGGAAATAAACATTTATACCAAAAAGTAATTTCTCGCTCTATTTGTATCCTAATATGGTGGGAGAAAGGCAAATATCCTTTGAAATTCCTCCTCATCGCATAACATTCCTGAGGATATTAGATGTTAAGTGTGCTATTACGCTCTGAATATACTTTCGTTAGATATAAAGAAGATATCATCTCAATATTGTATTTTAATTATACAAATTAATTGGTAAATTTACATATGAATGGAGCTTTACCAACGAAAATACGTACGCCTATACATGAACATTTTATTTTTTATTGAAAATAATAATATAAAGTTCCATGTGTTTCTGTTTAAGTTAAAATAAAGACATGAAGAAAAGATTACATTACAAATTGTTGTACTTGTATTAACATTAAAAAATATCTTAAAATGTGCAATTAATTTTAATTTTAATTATCAAATAATTGATTGATTAATTAATTAATTAATTAAACAAATTTTAATAGGGAAACTTACTCGGCTGCAAATTACTTGAACTTGGATAAACTGCACATATAGAGACAAGATTCAAGCAAAAGGGGAAAAAAATGTCGTCAATTTCCGAAATTTCAATTTTATTGTGGGAATGGGAAAAACTTATTTATTTTATTTTATTTTATTTATTTATTTTTTTTATTTATTTATTTATCTGTTTACTTTTGGGAGGGGGGGATTTCACAAACTCGGGATTTTCCAAAATCGGGAGTTCTACAAAAAAATGTATCATAGATGTTTTAAAGAGCTGTGTATTTTCTTGATTATACACATCTGATAATACCGTATACATACATGAATATGCGTGTTCTACGATTTTTGATTTTCGGGGGGGGGGGAGGAGAAGAAGAAAGGTTTACGAGGAAGAAAACTCGAGAGGCCTCTTTTTGCGTTGGATTTTCTTCTGGGGAATATACTTGAGTTGCATTCGCGAATTTCGATGTGTGAGTTGATTATTGTCATCAAATATCAATTGTGGGGGGGGGGGGGGGTTCGCGAATTTCGATTCTTTGCATTTGTATGAAGTGGGGTAGGAAGACAGGAGATAAAACACTTTTCTAAGCTTAAATCTGCTTCAGATTATCTCAGGACGAAAATTGTTTAGTACGTTGGTGTTATGTGTACCCAACACACACTGTAAAAAGGATTTTTCGAAATATTCGCATTTTCTTCTATGGTGTTGGGGGATGGTCAAGCAACACGTTTTCGTCTGTAGCTAACTTCTAATTTAAATCATAAAGATGATCTTGGGTTAAATAGGTGGGTTACGCCTGCCTAGAAAACTGTATAAGGTTATTTCGCTAAGTTCCTCCCCTTAATAATTCAGCGGGCGGGACAAATAAACATGTATCCAAGACTAACTATGTTTACAATTATCTCTTTTTTGGTGTATGGATGTGCTATGTGTATCACACACGCAAAATAAACTGTTATACGAATTGCATCTCCTACCTTTCCTCAGTTAAGACCAGAGAAATCAAAACTACTTACAAATAAAACTATATAACGCCACCGGTTTAGTTTTATTTTCCATTTAAAATTATTATTGTTATGTTCTCATTATTTCATGTGATATTTTTATTTTGCTAATAGCATGGTCTTTTCTTAGTTTTGGCAAGATAGATAGAGAGTACATACGTTAAAGCTGGCTAAACCTCACAATGTTGTATCAAGTCAACATAGCTTCCTAACTTTTGAAAACGAAGAATTCACTCCTCTTTTAATGTTAATTTATGCTTAAGTATTTATGGTAATATTACATATATATAGTATACATATACACAATATTATAAAATGATTTTGCACGTAGATAACATTCTAAAAATAACATTAACGTTAGTTACATGACAAATTTTGTTTAAAATTCACTAATATTATTAAAAAAAAAAAAAAAAAAAAAAAAAAATCTAAATGCGTACAAAATTATATTGTTATTTGTGTAAATTGTCGTTTTCCTATAGAACGGGCATATGATTTTCAGTTAAAATATATTAATGACATTACTAAACATGTTAACTTATTACTCTTAACATAGTGGTATAAATTTAATATATTAATCTGCCCTGTTGAGAAAGTAAATTTATTCATTCAATAATTACGTCACTCATTATAAATCAGAAATATTGTCTTTCTTTTTTATTTTATTTATTTATTTTTGGTAAATAGATCAGTGTAATACATAGAAGAGCCGGGATGATTACATTTCCTACATACATAAAATGATAAATTTCATGTACACATATATTTAAAATTTGAAATGATATACTTTCAAATTGTGTGTAATTTCATTACAGATCCTTACAACAATATGGTAAAATTTACTTGAAAAAAAAAAAAAAAAAAAGAAAAGAAAAGAAAAGAAAAAAAGAAAACTTGAGTCTAGCAGTATTGAGTAATTTTGGTTATTAATTAATCTACTATTTGTAAATAAAGAAAAAATAGTTAACAAAATTATGTAAATGTATATTATCGGGTACCCTTTACTTTAAGAGTTATACTAATGAAGGAAAATGTTTTATTGAAAAAAAAAATATAATTTAAATTCAAACTCCAATTACATAATATTATTATTATTTGTAAAATATTAAAATGATTTTATTTTTACAAAACTATTTATTGAAACATGTATTTTTATAATAAGTTGTTTGATGTTTCCCATGGAAGGGGAAACTACGATATAAAAATATAATAAAACCTCACTATAATTTTTCTCCAAGCAGCCATTTAAACCTAAATTCACGTTCAGTTCTTCAAACGTGGATCTCTTTGAGCTTATTTTATGATATTCCTTTTTATTTTATGGTTAGCTTGTTCTTTTAGAACAAATCTATTTTATGATATTCTATAAATACTAAATTATTATTAACGGTTTGATTTTATAACACTATTTTTGGTGCATAAATCTAGCGTTGATGTATACAAACTACAAAAGTGACTGTTAAATTTGCTTGTGACATATCATTATTTTCATTTGTATCAAATTGTATGTTCATAAATTTTATAAAAAATTTAGTAATACATGTAATAAATTTAAACAAGTAAAAACCAGTAATAAATTTAAAATTTTGTTTATTTTTAATACAGAACCCCTTTGTCTGCTTGACAAAACTATTGCTAATATATATTAAGTATAGCATATTCTTTGTCGCCTATAAGTTTTAAGATAAAATAGTGGTAAAGTAAAAGCATAATTTAAGGATATGTGTGACTTTAGTGCCGAGTCTAATAAAATGCAGTTAGACACGCTATTTAAATGCATCAATTATAACGATATTTCTTTCGTATTATTTTCTGTTAGAAGTAGCAAATTGTCTTTTAAAAACAGCTGTTCACAACAAAATTTAATCAATAAATACAAAATAATGGGTTTAAATTTTATTAATTTATTATTATTATCATTATTGTTGTTGTTGTATAATTCATCGTCTTTTATGAGCAGCTTCTATAACGTTGATTTAATAATATTCTGTATAATATCAATTTCTGCGTTTGTGAATTTGTAATAAATAACAATGAGTATAAGTATTGACATTTTTCAAAAGATGTTTTACATTTATCGAAATACAATGTGCTTACTTTTATGTCTAAAACATTTAACCCGTTAGTAGTTGCCTATCGGTCTTTTTGCCGCCCATCGCTTGTAAATTTCTCCTGCAGATCACCCCTTAAAAATAAAGTGGGGAAACTCTGTGTACCGGATCTTGGGTAGATGTCCTCTAACATAGTTTGTTTTTATGTCATTCCTGCTCTTTTTTGAGCAGTTAAAAACATTTTACTTCTTAAATCGGTCTATTTGACCGCGACGCGACCACTAACGTTAATTCATTTCTTTTCCCATTTCCGGTTTTCAGACAAGTTAGGGTTTTGCGGGAAAAACTTAGCGTGAATTAAATACACTTCATATTTCTCTACTGGCTTTCGTTCGGCTTTCCCCCAACACTAAACAGCGGCAGCAAAAAGACCGACACGCGACTACTAGCGTTATAAAAAATGACGCGACTACACTCGGATTAATTAAAAAAATAATAATAAAATTTTGGATTTATGTATATATATATATATATATATATTTTTTTTTTTTTTTTTTTTTTTTTTTGATAAAAAATATTCTTCTTTATCCTTTAGACACAGTCTGTGACAACAGCTTTCCACATTTACAATAAAATCTTATAAGAACCTTTTTTTGCAAAAGTTTAAATTGTTTAAAAAAAAAAAAAAAAAACATCATCTGTAAAATGAAAGTCTGTAAAATCTCTTTTAAACATACATTTCTAATGTTAAAAATGGAAAAACTGATAAACTTAGTTACTTATTACGGATTCTATGAGACATTTTATGTTTATTTATAAAGTTGATTAAAATACTTTCAATCTTGTCTTGCACTTGCAGATGCAGATTTTATTTTATTTGAAACTTTTAGTAGTATAAATCTATTAAATATCATACAATTGTTGAAGAAATAAATATTTATAGTTACAAATAATAATATACACACAAAATTATATTCCACACATTATTACTTATTTGTTTATTTATTTAGTTTTTATTAAAATAAAAATATTTTTATTGATGCACTTTTTCATTGAACACCTATTTTAAAAAATGACCATCGATTTCATTTTCCTTGATTTTTGGTAATGACAGCTATGAAAAATGCAATAAAATATAATGCATTTGTTATGACAACAATAAAACAAGTCCAAAGAACAGTAAAATAATCCAGTGTAAGTAATAGGCTGACAAATTTTCTGTTTTGAAGGTAGCACTTAATTAAGAAAATTTAGATAATGCTTTTTTAAATAGAAAATGAAAATGAAAGTATTGTAAAAATATAAACCTCTAAAGATTACATTAATACATAAAAAAGCAACTAAAATATCAAAGATAAAGACCATCGTTTGTGAGACCCATTGAAATATATTTATAATGCACATATAAAAAATAAATAAATAAATAAATAATATACTAAATATCTATTTTGGAATAGCATAATGTAAGTTCATGTTATATAATACTTTTATTTGTTATTTTTTATTAATTTATTTTATTAAATAATTAATTTATTCTTGCTAAATTTATGTAAATTTTTGCTAAGTGTGAAGTTTATAAAACATACAGGGATACTGAAAATTTTTATGTAAGTTTAAAACAAAAGTGTGAGCAATAGTATTTTGAAAACAATAAGAAACTTTTAAAAACTAACAAAATTTTTACAAGTTCTATAAGGGAATTAATGGAGATGGAGGGATGAATTAAACATTCTTATATCGATATTTATTTAAAATTAAAATGTTTTCGAAACTACTTCCAAAAGCTTGGAAAATACTTAGGTAATGTTAAAAAGAGTACATCTTATCATATATCACAAACAGTAGTAATATGTCTTTAATAATCAAAGTGTGACGAACGATCTCTCGTTGCTATGCTCATTTAACTTTTGCTCGAAGCTGAAACTTGATTGCTTCATTAAATATTGAAGTAATTTAATAAAGTGGGCACGAGACTTTAATTGTATTATGAAGTAATGACAAAGTCAATTTATAAAATAAATGAGCTTTTATTTGAGCTTAATAGAAAGGTGGGCGTTGGACTGTAAATGCATTTAATAACTTATACTTAAGATGGCAGCCTTCTTAAATACTTTAACTCTACATAATTAACCACCAATAATTACAACTACTTCATTTAAATTCATTAACCCTCACTGCTTAGTGATCTTTCTTATGTAGGAGGATTCCCTGACACCACGATACTACTCGACTTACTATCTTCTACTCTAAGCAGCTAACAACTAACTCCTCCAACCCCCTACTACTTCTAATTCACCATCTACATCTCACGGCTACCTCTCTACTAACTTACTCTCTTACTCTCCTTCCAACTAACTCCCAAAAGCAACCTTCTTTCTCCTTTTATACAATTCAGTTTCCAAAAATATTAGCATAATGTCAATTACAATTTTAGTTTAGGATGAGAACTAACTCTATTACTCAACTGAATCCTAAATTCTTCGTATTCATGTTTTACTCGTAAAGTGCGAATTTTAATTGTAGCACTTTTCCATACCTCACAGTTCCTCCCCAAAAGAAAATTTTTCACGTAAAAATCCACAACGGGTTTGTACCCGTGAAAATTGTAATGTAAAACAATGCTATGTTAATTGAAAAATAGCCGCAGTTACTTACTGCTAAAATTAAACTGCATTGCTTTAGGAGAAAGAAAAAGAGGGGGAAAACTTAAGTTAAACTGCCCAACAATAAGTACTTGCTTTTAAAATCTAATAAAGAAAAAAAATTAGAGCGCCGGGCTTAAAACTGTCCACTTAGCAAAAATGTATGATAAAAATAGTTATAAGATCAATCTAAGGTGGTTTACGAGAGAAACCCTATGCGCTTTAAGTCCAACGATACAGCGGGGAATTACAAGAATCGTCTTTCCTTACAAAATGGAAAGGAAAAATTTTCATTAATTTTATGAACTTTTAACATTAAAATAATCTTTTTTATTGACAAAAAACTTGCTGACGTCAATAGGTTACTGACATAAAAAAAAAAAAGACAAGATTTTCTACAGATTTATTGTAATATCCATATGTTCTAAAAATAAATATTATCTTTCTTAGTTCAATTCGTAATATTGCATGCATAATGGCGTTCTATGTAGCAGAACAAAAAAGTCATGCAAATGATAGTTCGCGCATAAATATTTATTATACAGCTAAACATCTAACATATATTACAAAACTTCGAAAAGAAGACATAAAGTTCATTCCCATGAGAAATAAACTGAAATAAACAATGTAGGAATACTACTATCACAGATATAATTTAATTAAGAAATATTTTTATAAAGATGTTCTTAGAGGACTTTTAACTCTAGAACTTAATAAAAAGAGTTAATGGAATATTATTTTATCCCATGTTTTAACGATTTTTTTTATTTTTTCATAATATGACTTAATCAATTTGAGAATTAATTATAAAGTTTATATTATAATCAAAAATTAATTTCGGCATCTGTCTAAATGAATAATAGTAGCTAAGTATAAAAATTGTCTTTTTCACAAATACTCATACACACAATATGTATATAATGTAAATTGGCAGAAGACACATATATAAGATGTTTTGCTCGGTACAGCCAAAAATTGAAATGATATGATAAATAAAAAAGTACACCTTGTCTTATGTGTTTAGTTAATTATTTCTGATTATTAATTCCTTTCTCAGTCTGTACACAATTCAAAAATGCAATGCTAAAAAACTTGTATCATTGTGACATCTCTTCCCATATACACGGGGAAGGTGCCTCCATATATGAGCTAAGATGCACCGTCACAAAAAATGAGAAAATAAATAAAAACATTCGAAAATTACCCTTGAATTAAGAATAACTATAGAGAAACAAACAAATTTGTAAACTTATATACTTTTTTCAGATTTACTTTGCTAAAATTAACAAGGGTACAAAATTCAAAGTTAACCTGCACAAAATTTAAATCAGTGCAAATGATCACCATTGCAATCTTCGGATTGCCATTTCTTGAATTTGATATGCAAAGCTGGTGGAGGCAATGGTGTTTCTTTGCTGGTGGAGATAACTGCTGCTGGCAGTGAACGACCTTAAGATTTGTTGTTGGAAGGCAACTTCTGGTGTTGACCTATTGTCACATGGGTCGTTTCTGAAAGCTATAACTATATCATTGCTGGAACAAACAGAGGTTACATACTTGTGATCTGGGATTTCATGTGGGTTATAAGCATAAATCCTAGTAGCTAAAAACCCAGATGTTGACTATCATACTGTGCCTGCCTTGCTCGAATCTATATTCAATTTTATAAAATAATGTTATAAATAAAACTCAAAGTTCAATTAATTTATTTCGGAACCATGTTACGTCTACCATCAACTACGTGGTGAAGATTCCACATAAACTTATTTTCGTATTTCTGTAAAATTTAGGCCGCTTCTGCTTATCTTGTGCATGCAATAAAATTAGAAACTCACCTATACTGCCAATATTTTAATTAAAATAAAACATCTATATATGAAATTTAAATACGAGCAACCGAATATTATAAGGACTTTACACACAATGTTAAGTGATGATGAGATCCAAAATAAAGGTGATTAAAGATGATAAATTAAGATAAGTTCACAATTCAAGCCCTCACTGGGACAAGACGTTTCGTGTATGCTAGTCAGTATTACCATCTATTGACACATAAATGTACTGGAAACAAACTTGCGTCTTTCCCCAAATTACATTTTCCTCCGAATTACCTTATAAATCTTAAATGCAAAGACGATAATTTAACGTACAATTTTTATCCTGTATCTTACTTTACTAAATTAAAATATTTTTTTTTCGACCGAAATTAATGAGATATGCACTGATACATTTATTTTTTTACATTTTAAATAAATAATAACGAATGAAAACCTAAGATTCAAGGATATTTAAAAAATGCATTTATATCAGTAATTTATTCCATGTATCTTCTTTCACCTCATCCAATCGTGTTTTAAATCTGCGTACGCCTTTTTTCCATTAACTGAAAGAAACATCATAAAGAAGCATCGAAAAAGCATAAAGACGCATAAAAAAGTAACATTTTAATTATTTGATTGGCTAATAGCCGAGAGATATTTGCCGAAGGAAGAATCGTGGCTAGAAGCCAAAAGACTAGGTTTTTAATTTTATGTTGAAATAATACGAAATAAAATAAAACATTAATTTAATAAGAAAAGTGAAATAATTAATTGATGGGTACTTAGCCATTTCCCGAACTAGACCCAGAAATGACAGTAGTTGACCACAAAATTCGTCTGACTAATTTGGATGGTTTCACTAAATTAATAAAGCATAAATTTACATTTTCGAATAGTGATTTGAATATAGCCCTTGTCAGAACATAGATACATTATGTAAACATTTTCTCTTAATAGTACTGATAAATTTATTGACTGTTTATAAGTTATAAGACAATCCCGAATATGATTTGGTGAAGATCACAAAACTAAACAACATCTCATTTCTTCGGCAGAAAAAACGAGTTATTGTAAAGAGTCAACCACCGCCATCTAGTGGCGAACAAGGACCCAGCGTCCCGCCGAATCATGGATTATCTACCCTTCGGGGGAGGGAGAGACTGGACAAGGAAGTAACATCAGGAGGGGAGACTGACTGGTCTCTTGCAAATGCCATGAGATGTGCGGAGGGAAAGGAGCAGGACCATCTTGAACAGGATGAGTCTTTTCTATTCTGGCCAAGTTCCAAGTAGCTGGATGAGATGTGGAATCTTGCAAGAGCACTAGGTCACCAGGAAGCGGTATATATGTTTCAGTAGTCCATTTGCGACGTTGTTTCAAAAAGGAGCAATAATACCTCTGCCATTGTGCCCAGAAGGTATGCATAAACTTCTGAAAAAAAAAATACTATCGGGAAGAAAACTTAAAACATGGGTTAGTAAGATGAGCACTAGAATGGTCAGGTAATTGGAGTAGTAGACCTCCAAAGACAAAGTGACCTGGTGTAAGAGCACGTAAATCTTGGGTTTCAGAGAATAATGGAATTAAAAGACGCGAATTGAGACAGCTTCGGGTCAGCTTGCGGGTCAGAATTGTTTGAAGTTCTTCGAAATTCAACGAACTATTTCTGTAGATTTTCATGATATAGTATTTCGTGAGTTTGATGTGTGATTCCCACAAGTCCCCAAAGTTAGGTCAATAAGGAAGCATTAAATGCCAATTAATTTATCGAGTTTCGGAATAATCTTGGACGGCATTACTCTTCGACAGTTGAATTAGATTTTTTTCAATAAGACTGTGCACCGACATTCTTTTTTCCATTGTCGGAATAAATGTCTGACGGGAATCTACTTCGGGCAATAAATCGCTGTAGCGAATGAATAAATGCCTCAGTGCTTAGGGTGGATAATACTTCAATATGCAAAGCTTCGGTGCACATGCAGATAAACAATGAAACATATGACTTAAGGAATCAGGCCTTTCGTTTATGAGAACACTTAGTATTGAATACACCAGCGTAATCTACACCCATGTATTGGAATGGTCGCCATGGGTTCACACGCGCAGTGGGTGAATGGGATTCGGATGAGATTTTAAGCACACTGTACAGAGACTTAGTTCTTTTTTTACAGTGGACCGACCATCGGAAATCCAAAAGGTATTCGGATAAAGGAAAGTACAAACTCGGGAACACTATGCAGGCAATAAAATTGAAAATACCAGATAATCCCTAAACTGACTGGTTGGTTCTTTGGTATGATTAAAGAATATTTGGCGTCATAAGGCAAGGTGTCATTTTTTTCTCGATTATGCCCCAACATGCAATATATTATTCTTGTCTAAAAAGGAATTTAATGACTTAGGTTTACTATTATTTGGCACTGGTATGCCTCGTTTTAATAATATGATTTCTGTGGCAAATACGTAGGTTTGAATACGTTGAACTGCCGCGTGACGTGTCTCTGATATCTCACAAAGAGTTAGGGTACCTTTTAATTTCGATTCGGAGCATGTATTTGTTGTGAAACGTTTAATTCCGGCCATGACGCGCAATAACTTGGTATAGGTAAACATTTAGTTAGCAAATTCCATGGACTTGATGTTTGGATGGCCGAGGGCTGACTATGTTCGGGCATGCTCTCAAGACAGGAATCAGTAACAGGCAAAACGATCCGGTTAAGCAGAATCGATGTCTGATTTAGCAATCTAGCCCCTGACAACCAAACGTCGAATGAAAGTAGTTTACTGGGATATAACTCACGGCGCAATCGGCAGGATTAAATTTTCCTAGTAGATGGTGCCCATTTTCTGGATTGGTTATGACTCGAACTTTATTGGCTCGGTGAATAAAGAATTTGTTGCACTTGGTTGGGGAATTTAAAATCCAACTATGAATAATTGTGGAATTTGCCCACAGAAAGGTTTCAGCAATTTAAAATACGATTCTGTCTCTAACAACTTTCACAAGCTCGGCTATAAGTAATGAAGAGGATAGTTCCAGACGTGGCAAAGTTACTGGTTTATGAGGAGCTATGCGGGTTTTGTCGGCAATAAGCTTTAAATTAGAATTTGAAGAGTCACTAACGTATACATTTGAGGCATACGAGTTTGTCTATGAATCGCAAAACCCATGGAGATGGACTTCAGTATTATCTAAGTGTATGTCGATAAATCTAGGGATTGACAGTTTTTGGAAAAGAAGGATTTCTTCATAAAATTTAGTCTATGTTTGTAAAAATGCTGAGAGTAATGGTTCATCGCACGAGAGCTTAGACCTCCACCTTGTTGAAGAATCTTTAGAATTACTGTGGATGGCGACAAAAGGCTCAGGGTATCGAGAATACGTGCAATATCTGACAATAGTTTGTGTTTTGTTGTGACAGTTTTTTACTCATGGTTTAAGACACGTACGGTGTCTGTACTTAAATTCCAGTTCAATCCCAGAAATCTTTGAGCCTAATCCGGATTAAAGGAATGTGCGGATGATTTTTATTTCAGATTTTAAGGCATATGTGTTAGTGTGCCAACACAGTTTGATACCCATTTTTTAAGGTGAAGCCCTCCTGCTCCACATAAGGCTTAGTGCTCTGTGAGACGTGTTTTCGCCGCCTCAATAGATTCCGCACCACCAAGAAAATCGTCATGCTTATGAGCAGATTTTACTGCTTTGGAATGTTTGTCATGCTCATCGTGGAGGAGTTGTTGTATAGTTCTCAGCGTTAAAGAGGAGCACGGGCTTTTCCAAACGTCACAGTATTTAATTTATAAACACGTAAGTGGTCTGAGGGGTCTGATCCTCCAGAATATGCGCTGTATTTGTTTCTCAGTTTCCGCCAGTAAACTCTGCCTGTAGATTTTTCAATATCACTAAATAGTGCAATTTTGTGGTTTCTGAATTTTATAAGATTAAAAAAGATGCTAGATTGAAGCTTCGGGCCTTTGTACAGTATTGAATTTAACGACTGTCCTATATATTAAAGCCAACTGTCGTTTATTTTCGAATCGATTGCACAATATCTCCCAACAATGCTTGAAATTAGCAGGCTGCAAGGAAAACCCTCGAAATTAATTTGCATCGTTTTCCCTGATACAAGCTTGGAAGTATTACAATTTTTTTTCCAAATCTGAAATGCTGTCATTATTTAAGATTGACGATTGGAAAAGTTCCTTAAAAGAGATCCATTGTTCAGAATCTCCATAAAAAAGAAACATGATAAGTTAATGTGCGAATTCTTGGTTACTTTCTTTACAAAGTGTTCTGAATTATTAGTTTCGGTTTTACTTAAGAGCGATTTATTTTCTAATGTTACTAAAGCCACTAATAAAATGTCTCTATATTTTAATAATTCTTCGTAATTATCTTCCGGTTCCTCTTTAGAAAAATTCGTAACCGATTCATCAAGTTTATTTTCTAATAAATTTACATTTTCCTTAAGTACACTAAGCCTATTTGAATCCTTATCATCACAAATTTTATTTTTTCAACTATCAAATCGATTTCTTTGTACGTTTGCTCTAATTGAATAAGCGCCTTTAATTTTGGGAAAACCATTTTTTGAATCATTAGTTTCTGATTTAGATTAATCCTACCCATGCTTAATAAAATGATTCACTCTTTACAATTAAAACAAAAGCAACATTTCAAAGAGAAAACAAAGTTACATTTTACTCCACTTACGATTTAAGAACAAAAACAAAGTAACATTTCAAAACAAAATTAAATTTTAAGAACAAAAGTTATGTTTTAGGAACTAAAATTACATTTTAGGAACAAAAGTTACGGTTAAAGAACAGACCTACGTTTTAAAAACAAATTCAAAAGATACATTTTATGACTAAAAATAAAGTAGGTGTTTTGATTAACATTACGAATAGGTAAATTTATATCTGCAAAACAATTGCAACTGTACCCAAACCGAAACCAGATACAATAAACATAGAACACAACATTACATATACACACACACACACACACACACACACACACACACACACATATATATATATATATATATATATATATATATAGAGAGAGAGAGAGAGAGAGAGAGAGAGAGAGAAATTATTTTAGAATGCATAAAAACTTAAGTGCTTTAATGATTTAAATTAAACATATCTAACAAATAAATTAATTTCGATTAAAAAATAAAAGTTTTAGTTTCGACAAAAATTCGTAAGTGCACAATAGTTAAATTCAGCTTAAATGAAAATAGATTTTCTATTCATTGATTTTTTTTTTCTTTTTTTTTTTTTGGGGGGGGGGGGATTTTTATTTAAATATCTTTCATTTTATTAAAATAGTCTAACAAAAAAAAAAAAAAAAAAAAAAAAAAAAACTAATTATCTAAAGTGAAAGTGAAACAGAAATTAAGCAATTAAACAATTAAAACAATAATTAATTACTAATTTAGTATTTAACTGATTTTTTCAATGAAAATTTAATTATATCTCCAGCTCGACGGACCAGAAATTTATGGATAATAGCCGAGAGATTTTAATTTATGGAATGAAGCATCGTGACTTGAAGCCAAACCCGATTCCACCTGGGAAAGTTTAGTCCTCAAATTTTATGTTAAAAATTTTCGAAAGAAATAAAGCATTAATTTAATAAGAAAAGTTAAATAATTATTTGATGGGTACTTACCCATTCCCCGAACTAATATGGGGCCCAGAAATAACAGTAGTCGACCACACAATTCAGCTGACTAATTTTGATGATTTCACTAACTTAATTAAGCATAAATTTACATTTTCGAATATTGGTTTGAATATAGCTCTTGTCAGAACAAGGATACATTTTCTCATAATAATACTGACAAATTTTCAGAGAGTTTTTGAGTTATGAGACCATCCCAAATATGATTAAGCAAAGACCACAAAACTAAGCATCATCTGGTTTCTCCGGCAAAAGAAGCGAGTTAGTGTAAGAAGTAAACTACCACCATCTGGTGACGACCGAGAGTCAACATCGCCCGCCCGAATCCCGTATTCTCCAATGATAAGAAAAACAATTAAATTCAAAAATTTTATTTACTGCATGATCTTTAACATTTGTTTTTACTAAATTGCTACTGACGGTCACCAGGACAAAATATTCGATAAAATGCATGTGACAAATCATATTCCTTAAACCCTTGAAGTTCATGAATAAACCTTTCAATGTTTACTGAGTTAACTGACAGACGTCTAATTTTGAAACTGGCTTTACTATTTTGTATTTGCGGTCTAAATGATATATTGATAAAAAAAAAAAAAGAACGTTATGAAAATCGAGGTTTAATTAGACTGAGAATAGAATTTGCTACATATTAAAATAGTATACAGTAACACGTTTTTTTTTTTTTTTTTTTTTTTTTTCACCTGATGAAGGAAGGCCACGTCCTTTCGATACCGGTTGTGCTGGCTTTAAATTGACGATGTGTGAAGAAGTCTTATTGTCTATTTAGTATACAATAGTTCTCATACTCTCATACAGATAAATATTTAATAAAATTTATGTAATATAAAATAATAGCTGAAATGCTAAGATTAACGCAACAATTTTTTTATTATTTAATATTCTCATATTTTATCAGAATGATATAGAATAATATTTTATATTAACCTTTGTTAGAAATGTATTTTTGAATATGTAAACATAATGGTGATAATTATTACTTACTGACTTTCAATCTCTTTACATAGACCTGCATTAGCGTCAAGACATTCAAATGATTAACATATTACTGGATGGGAGTCAATACATTTTATAAACTTTAATTATTCTTTTAATTTATCTAGACATTAAGTTATATAGATACAACGTATTTATCTTTGTTAGAAGTTTTCATTCATGAATGAAGTAAATACGCGTTAAGTTATAAAGGATGTATTAATAAATTGCTTAACTTGTGTAACTAATAATATAAAATATAAATGCTGTTACACTGCACGTTAAGTTAGTAAAATATTTTCATATTTTTATTTACTTTTATATTTTTTACTTTGTTTTTAACTTTTTTTAGCGTTACAGACAAAAAATTTAAAATTATTAATTTACTTAAATTTAAACATCTTGTATTAACCTACATTAATTTTTTTTCATTAATATTATTTACAGATTTTTAATATCACTTGGAAGTTTCCGTCTCATAATTAAAGGAAAAATGAAATATTTATACTAATGGATATTTAAAAAAATAAATAAAATTACTAAATTATTAGATTATTTCATTTATTAAATGAATGTTTTTCAGTTGAATGTTTTTCAAATGAATTCTCCTTTAAAATGTTGTTCGTCGTTATATATAAAAATTCCTCTTATACTACACTGCATATATATATATATATATATATATATTTCTTTTCTATTCCCAACTCAAAAAATGAAGAAAATTTTTGAGAGTTGTTTTATTCAGAACTTCCCAAGTTAATTAAAAAAAAAAAAAAAAAAAAAAAAAAATCTATAGCAGATTATAAGAGAGAATAGATATAACGCCAATTTCGATATGTTATTTCTGCTCTTCACGAAAATATACTCAAGTACTATAATTGTAAGAAGTTACTGAAAACTTTGTTCTAGGACAATAGGATTATCTTCTCCTCAAACTTAAACTAGGTAGGTGTGTTAGGCAGACTTCTTTGAAATTCTTTTAATGATTCTTCTGAATCTGCGAAATAGTTCTCTGAGGTTAAATCATGCCTGGAAGGAAAATCTTTTGTTTTTTCCATTTAGATGTATTACCTTTTATAATTTGCTTTAATCTAAAAAAAAAAAAAAAAGAGGTGCGTAAATTACATAAAAATACCTGTTAAATTGTTTAAATAATTAGAAAATATTATATTTTGCATAACAATTTTATTTTCTGTGTATTTCTTTATCTGAAATTTATAATAAAAATGTTGTATTAAAGAATATTTTAACTTAGTTTACCGTGAATTTTTACATTTATTTTTTATTTTTAAATATATATACTTTAAACGTACGCCAAACTCATATATGCGATTCAAATTAACAAACTTTTATAACTGCATACACATTCTAGTTTAGCATAAGGAATAATTTTTTAAATAACATTCAATTATATTGTTAAAAAATATAAAGTAATTATTTATTTTTAGACAAATAGACAAACTTATTTCTAACATGCAATTTACCAAATGAAGCTGAAAATCACTAGATTATGACTAGGTTAAAATATGTAGCTCAAACATGTTTCTCATACTATTTTGTGAAGCGAAAATAATTGTGTAAATTATTTTTAAAAGGAATAGTGTTAAAAACCCACGTGACATAGATAATTTATAATAAATACACTTTAGAAACACTATAATACATTTAATTAATATAATTACATTTAATTGCGAATACAAGAAGACATCCGGAATATTAAAGAAGGAAAAAGTCTTACTCTATTCGATTTCTTATATGCTAACCCAGCTGTTAATCCCATATTGAACAACGATAAAATTATCTCAGCTCCACCTAATATTCAAGAACTAGCTATTTTAGAAGCCATCAATATTGTTAAATGTGCAAATGTAATACATTCTAAAGATGCAGCAATTTTGCCAATAATAAGGCCTCTTATTGTAAAATCAGATAATTAATATCTTTTGTACTTTTTCTAAGTTTCTTACAGTTCCGCATAATGGCTTGTGTAACTCTTAAAAATTTCTCTCCTACAATAGACGCGTATGGTTCTTCCCCAGTACACATAGAGTCCCTCAATGCTCATGTTGATCCCTTTGATTTCAATTTAGCTCTTCTACTCCACCATGTTAATCCTCCTCTACCCATCGAAAGTCCTAAATTTGCTATTACAAGTATTTGCATCAAGCAATACTACATATCTTGGCATCTAACTCCGGTAGTTACAGCTCCGACAGCAGCACCTTGATGGCCTTGAAAGATTAATTCCTTTTTGTTTCCTGGTTTGCTGACTTAAAACGCATCTTTTAAGAAAACTCCACTAGACTTCGCAATATACCCATTTATTTCTCATGTTCAACGTCACATTCTTGCACACCATAAAATAATTTGACCTTTGCTCCTACGGATCCGTTTCTAAATTTTGCTTCTAAAAGACTGTTCACCTGTAGTTAGATCGGGTTTGTTTAACTGTATATGGTAACTACTCTAATGTATTTAAACAGCTGACAAGAGACCCACTAATGTAATTCTTGAAGATGTTTTATATTTAAAGCAAAAATCCTCGAATTTTCACAAAAAGGTTTGAATAATTTTAATAAATTGTAATTATTTTAATTGATATGTTTCAAAGGTGTTTTTATTATAAAATATTAATAATAAAAAAAATTGAAGTAATATTTTCATTGTAAAGTGAATGGTATATGTATAAATAAAATGTTTTGAAATAATTCTATTTAAATTTTCCAAACTAATTATAAATAACTATAAATCTTTTGATATTTTTGTTAGTTTTCTTTCGCTTAAACATTGTAATATGTGAGTAAAACACGTTAAATAAAAAAAAAAATAAAAAATAAAAATAAAGTTTACTTTTAAATAACATATATTGATATATAATATTTTTAATAAATATTTAAAAAAAATTCTGCAATTTAATTAAATTTATTGTTTAAAAATATGTATCAGCGTATTACAGCATATTACACTATTTTTACCTTAAACTAGATTCGTCCAAAATTTATCATATAAATTGTAAATTCATAAAATTATTATCTTTTATTAGCATTAAATGATGCATTTATATTTATCATATGAAAAAACTGAAACTATTATATTTGGAAATTAATAACATGTCATTATATTAGGAAATTAATGAATGTCAAGGTCATACCTACGAACGAAATTAAGTAGTGCGTGTTAGTATTTCCAAAATTTTAAACGGCATTATCTCACGAATAGTCATTCGTAAAAGTAAGGGAGAAAATTATTTAGACCTTTTTCGTAGGGATTCCTATAATCTTCAAATTTTATATGAGATATTTTTACAATGAAATATAATGTTTAAGAGATATTTGCGATAATCCAATTTTTTGAAATTCAACCTTACATCAAAATTTTAGTGGAGGTGGGACCGATATGGACTTTTGACGATTTATTTATAATGATGTATTTAAGGTCTATACACATTTTCAAATCTATGCAAATTTTTCCGACTGGACAATTGGTTATTTAAATATTCAATAGTTTAATATAATTTTATGAATAATTAATAATTTAATTAATAACTTAATCTAACATAATCTGATTAATTATTTAATCTAACAAATTCCAATAAATATTTGCTTTAGAACAAAAATATGAAAATGTAAAACAATAACCCAAATATATCCCGAAATTGCAATCAGTATGTCTTAAATGAAAATGACAGAGAAGCTTAATGAATCTTGTATAAAAATTTATATAATATACTTTTCTAAATTATCTTAATTTTTTATTCAATCATATTAAAAATTAGTTTAATAATTTTTTTTTCTTTTTTAAATGTCTTTTCTTCTATTTTTATTTTTGCAGAAAATAAAGCAAGAATTGGAAATTAATGTTAGGCTTACAATGTATAAATAAATATTCGGTTACTTTATTAATGCTACAAAAACGTTGAAAGTAAAATTTTTTCATAAAAAATAAAAAATAAAAAATAAAAAAAATAAAATAAAATCCAATGTATTTTAATTATTAAAGAAATATATATATATATATTTAATTACCTGCTATCATATCAGCTCCGCCATTCACATAAGATTCATTTTGTCTTAAATAAATATTAATTTCATTATAACATCGGTACTAAACAATATAGTATAAGTACTAAACATTATCATTTTAACAATTATAATAATGGAAAAGGTAAAAAAAAATGTAGTCTGCATCGAAACTTTTAAAGGAAATTTTCTCATATCTTTGGTATTTTACTAAAATACTCTAAAAAGGTTATTATTTTTCTATTCAAGGTCTTTTTTTTTTATGTTTTCTGTGATATATGCTAGTTGTAAATATCAGAAAATATTCTTTTTATAGCTCACATTAATTAAATTTCTGTAATTTACTTACAGAAATATATATATATATATATATATATATATATATATATATCCCTTTTAAATCCTCATAGAAATCCAGCACTCTAGCTTATTTTATGTTAGTTATATATCTGTTTATTTGTATATTTTGTAAGGCCGTAATGAGAAAAAAAATATTTCTAACGATTCTTGATAATGTTCTACAAATAAAAAAATAAATAAAAGAATGCAGTTGGATCAAAAAAATGAAAAAGAGAGAGAGAGAGAGAAAATTTAAAAACTTAGTTTTTTGGTTTAGTAACATAATTGTTTAAAAATGTATTTTATTCATTTCAGGTACGTCTAACATAAAGTTATATGAAACTTAAATTGTGATTAATATTTTTTGTTTCATTGCAATCTATGATCTGTCGAATTTTATGTTTTGTTATGATAAAATACAGATAGTATAATTACATATGACCTATTATCATTATGTCCTATGCACTAAAAATATATGAAGGCGAATCGGGTTAGTTTAAAAAACAAACTATACAGCAAAAAATTTTCAAGTACCCTATTATAATTTTCTCTTTTGTTTATTTAACCGCTTCTCTTACTTATTTATTTATAGAACCTTTAATTACATAATGCTCGAAAAATCGAGTGGTATAATTCTAGATTTTTTTTTGTGTCATTTGATGAACTTTCCTATATTCACTGTAAAAAAAAAAAAAAAAAAAAAAAAAAATCACGTAAAATTACGGGGAAAGTCTGGCAGCAGAGATTCCAGACAAAGCCCGTAAAAAATAACATTGGTTTTACGGACAAAATGTTTTTTTTTTTTTTTTTTTTTCTGGCATGTAACGTAATTTAAGGTTATTATATACTTAATTTACGGTCTAAGCGTTTCGTTTGTCTGGCTTTGTCTGGAATCTTTGCTTCCAAGCTTTCCCCGTATCTTATGGGATTTTTTTTTTTTTTTTTTTACAGCGCAATTTGCCAAATGGTATCACATATACATCTTATAAAAGGCATAAAAATTAACTACGAAATATCCATTAAACGACTAAAACGACTGAAATTCCATTCAATGGGATAGTCGAGTTTTTCACGGGGCAAAACATACTGGTTGATAATTAGAATAATACCGATCATTTTAAGAACACGATAATGCTCAATTGTTTTATAACCCATTAAACCGTACAATTATATGTTTCATCCATTAAATCTTATGAGCCGATATTTCCAGTAATATACTTTTTTAAATACTTTTTATATTTGATAGTTAGCTCATATTAAATTCCAGACTTCAAATAGTATCTCAAAATTTATATTGAAATGCGCATCAATAAATTGAAATCAGAAAATGTATTAAATATATTCATAATATCTAGATTTATTTTTTATAATCCTTTGAAATGTATCGGAATAAAAAGCAAATTCTAAAAGTTTATGCAAAGGAAAGAAGACTTCTTGGTATTTCTTTTAACAAGAAGATTATCCTGTTAAAAGTACTTTTTTAATAGATACTCAGATTTTGTTTATTATTAATTTTGTGTCTAATATAGTTTAAATATAGTTTTTGTCATTAAATGTTTCCTTTATTTCATAAATAGCAGGCTACGGCTGCTTCGCTGGTCACTATATTTAAATGAATTTTCAAAAGAATTGGATCAGTATTTATTTTTTACGTCACATTACAAATAAAAACTTAAAAAAAAAAAAAAAAAAAAAAAAAAAAAAAACTAATATCGCTTTTGATTTTGCTTTTTCGGGTACCCGTTGCCTAAGGCAGCTCTTTTTTTCTACCCGTGCTGCATCGGGTCCAGTTTCCCACTGTCTGCAGAAAGGCCTTTCCCGGGCACTTCAATCTGGGTATTTATCGACGACTTCTGGATTTTCTGTTATTTAAAAACTGCGATTTTAAAGATGACTGTATCTCAGCATCTATTATATATTTTAGTTTTTGAACCTTGTGTTTTATAGCCCCCGTTATTTAAACTATATTACGATTTGATTCCGACCAGTGTAATAAAATAAAATAAAAAAGTAGATTTTAATTTAAAAGGAACTAAATACATGAAAAACGAATTTTAATCAGCTTATCCTTTCTACTATTAACTACCATTTTTTTCACCCAATAAATATTATAAATAATACTAATTAAAAAAAATATTTTAAAGGAATTAAATAAAAAATTGAAAAATAAAAAGTTGCTATAGTGTAAAATTAATACATAAACGTAACAATTTATTTCTATTGCATTACCATTTGATTTTCAATAAATTCAATAATAATAATAAAAAGAAAAAAAAAAAAAAAAAAAAAAAGAAAATTTCCTTCAAATGAATGTATTAAATAAAAAATCTGGAGTGACTCCACTCGACTTTCCGAACATTTGAGTCATAAACAGTTTTGTAGATAAAGTAAAGAAAGAGGAGTTGTTAAACAAACAAAAGAGATAAAACCATAATAAAGTGTTTGAGTATTTTTCTCCATATATTACACGATGTTTTATTTAATGTTACTGAACTTTGAGCAAATAGATCATAATGATAAAAATTTTCGTTGTGTCCCGGTAAAAAACCTATAAATGCTAGATTCACCAAAATGCTTATAGTCAGAGCAATAGTGATTTGTAATATTCATATAAATTTTCAGCTCAATTGAATAAGGCATTTAGATGCTATCGCACTTTTAACTAGTATGTTGTGGCCACCACATGACTTTCTTCTACATTTTCCTATACAAATTCAATTCGTAAAAATAATTTATTAAAATTATTATTCAAAAAAATTATCTTCCATGATAATGCAGATGATTTCCATATTAGAGAAGTAGTATAACACTAAATATCCAAAAAAAGTCAATTTTATTGTCAATACTACATGAAAAAAAAAAAAAAAAAATATATATATATA
Organism: Salticus scenicus; assembly: GCA_963930645.1. Lineage (NCBI taxonomy): Eukaryota > Metazoa > Arthropoda > Arachnida > Araneae > Salticidae > Salticus > Salticus scenicus. The sequence goes on along the minus strand of OZ005650.1, from coordinate 209,756,512 downwards.
TATATATATATATATATATATATATATATATATATATATATATATATATATATGTATATATATATATATATATATATATATATGTTGTTGTTCTTGTTAAAAATGAAAAAAAAAATCGATAACTGGATAACTTCATTTTAAATTATCGCAGACCTATGTTTCAGCCATTCGTTTTAAAGGTACTGGCGAGCTCTTTTGAAAGATATCCATCATGAAAATTTACTCCCCTCGATGAGGGAATTCCCCCCCAGGTGGGGGGGGGGGGAGAAGGAGAGGATCCTACACGTACAAAAAAAAAATACTGTTGACTATCTCTATTAAAAATAATTCTGGTAAATTTCATAATGATTATTAAAAAATAATTCCCTTTATGCACATTTATACAAAATTTTGTGCTATACCACCATGTTAAGAATTTAGAAAAAGCGGGATGGCAACGCAACCTTTAAGACAATTTTTACCAAAAGTTAATAGGCACTTATTTATGTCAAGGTGCAACTAAATACAAATTTGTATGAAATTCTGTGAAGTAGTTCCTGAGATACAGTTGCCACAAAAGTTTGTCACACACACACAGAGACTGACAGACAAACAGACAGACATTTTCTAAAAATGGTCAAATCGTGTTCTACTGCTCTCGAAGCATGTAAATCCATCAAAAACCCGAGTTCGAAAATTTTTACGAATCCAATACTTTCTTCCAATAAATATAGGAGAAAGTAAAAATTTGGTCCCACAGGTCATAATGATAAAGAATTGTTCTTTGTGTCCCTGTAAAAAAAATGTAAGTGCTAAATTCACCAAAATCTATACAGTTCGAGTAACTGTGACTTATCTCATGTGTACAAATTTTTTGTTCAGATTAAATAAGCGTTTAGACGCTATCGCACTTTTAAAAATTTGGCCCCAATGGCCATAATGATAAAGGATTTTTCTTTGTGCCCCTGTAAAAAAAACTGTAAGTGCCAGATTCTCCAAACTCTATAAAATTTGAGTAACTGTGACCCATAATATGTGTATAATTTATTTGCTTAATTAAATAAGGCGTTTAGATGCTATCGCACTTTTAAGATTTTTGTCCCATAGACCATAATGATAAAGAATTTTTCTTTGTGTCCCTGTAAAAAAACTATAAGTGCTAGATTCACCAAAATCTATAGGGTTCGTACTATGATGAATTACAATATGCGCACCAACTTTTAGCTTATTCGAACAAAGCGTTTAGACGCTAGGGTGTTCACTCACAGACATACACACACACACACACACACATACATACACACATACATACACACACATACATACATACATACACACACACATACATACATCATCGTAAAAATAGTGAAAACGGACTCAGGGGACCTCGAAACGTATAGAAACATCAAAATCTCGAATTCGGATTTTTGACATGATTACAATACTTTCCTCACTATAGTGTTCGGAAAGTAAAAAGGAATTGCATAATAGCCGTTGCTAAGATACGCAGACGATTACATTCGAAGAATAAATTCATGAAAAATGGAGCATTAAAGCCAATATTAAAAAAAAAAAAAAAAAAAAAAAAAAAACATTAATTTTAAAAATTCAAATTCTAAATTCGATAAAATCTCGATGAGGTGCACACCTGCAGGGTCCCAGGTACCTATATGCCACATTTGGAAGCTCTGCGACCAGTAGTCTGAGCACAACAGCGCAGACACACACACAGACACACAGATACTTCTCTTTGTTTATATAGACTAGCAGGCTACGCCCGCTTCGCTGGTCACTATATTTAAATGAATTTTCGAAAGAATTGAATTTATTTATTATTTTTATTTTTTTGACATCACATTAGAGACAAAAACTTAAGAAAAAAAAATAAAGAATAAAAAAGAAACTGAAATTACTCCAAACCTAGCTTCGGGTACCCGCTGTCTACGGCAGCTCTTTTCCCGCCCGTGCTGCATCGAGGGGTCCAGGTTCCCACTGTCTGCAGAAGGATCTTTCCCGGGCACTTCAATCTGGATATTTTTCGACGACAGGGGGGATCTGCTACTATTTAAGAACAGCGATTTTAAAGATGACTGTATCTCAGCATCTATTAAATATTTTAGTTTTGAAGCATGTATTTTATTGCCCATGCTATTTGCACTATATTACGATTTGATTCTGACCAATGTAATAAAATAAACTAAAATAAAAAGTAGATTAATATGTATATATATATATACAGACAAACAAATAAATTTTAATCATTTTAATCCTTTTTACTAATATACTACCACTTTTCCCGATAAATGCTGTAAATAAATAAAAAATCAATGAATAAAAGTTTTTTTCTTTTAAAGGAATTAATTAAAAAATGAAAAATAAGAAGTTGTTCTACCATAAAAAATTAAAAATATCTGTTATAAATACGTTTTTAAATTTAAAACTAATTATACTTAATTTTTTCTACTGCATTGCGATTTTATTTTCAATAAATATAACAAATTAAAAAAAAAAAAAAAAATCGCCTTCAAATGAATGTATTAAATAAAAATAAGTTGCGTAATAGCCATTGCTAAGATACGCAGATGATTGAAGCAAAACAATAAATCTATGAAAATTAAACAAAGAAGCCAATATTTAAAATCGGAAAAACATTAATTTAAAAATTGAAATTCGAAATTTGAAAAAATCTCGATAAGGTGCACTCCTGCAGGGTCCCAGGTACCTATATCCCAAAATCTAAAAATTTAATATATTTAATTTTTGTACTGTATGTGTATAACTATTTGATTTCAATAAATATAATAAAAAAGTTTTCTTCCTCAAATGAATTTAAATAAATAAATAGTTTAATAGCCGTTGCTAAGATACGCAGACTTTTGAAATGAAAGAAATTTCTGAAAAAGGAAACATTGAAGCCAATTTTTAAAATCGAAAAAACATTAATTTAAAAAATTCAAATTCGAAATTCGAAAAAATCTCGATGAGGTGCACATCTGCAGGGTCCCAGGTACCTATATGCCAAATTTGGAAACTCTGCGATCAGTAGTGTGAGCACCAGAGCGCGCACACACACACACACACACACACACAGACACACACACACAGACACTTCTCTTTATTTATATAGATAACAAATTTGAAACTAATTTTACAGTTGAATATAACAGATCATTTAAGGAAATATTTATTTTTAATATTTACTCTTAAGTTTTCTTTATATTTTCTATGTATTTAAATTTATTGTACTCGTATATGTAATAAAGCATTTTAAATTAGATTCGAATTAAAGTATCCCAATGGTTTAAAAAAAAGATAAAAAATAAATAAATGTTCCAGAATTAAAAGATAAGTATTTAACTTCGTTTCAAAAATGGAAAGTATCAAACAAAGTTTGAGTGCTTTAGATGACTTTTCCTTTAGCACATTAATGCGAAAAATCAGACAGAGAATTTAAAGAGGATCAAAGGAGTTATTTGAATGATACATACCATTTAGTATATGTGTATATTGTTATGGTGCTTTCTCGTAATTATTAAAAAAACTTACATTAAGAAATGAAGTAAATGGTTGTTAAAGATTTTAATTATGTCAAAGTATTTACTTTTACAAAAGGAGTAGATAGTTGTAAGTTTTTAAAATGTATAAAAAAAGATAAACCATTTCTCTTTTCATTTTTAAGGTTCAATGTTTTGGTATTATAATATTAAATAAATGAAGTTTAAATAACTTAAAGTTCAAAGTTATAAATTGGTCTTTTTTTAATTGTTCTAATATTTTTTAATACTTTATATACATGGTGTTTCAAAAGTAAGCGTACACCAAAACTTCTCAAAAGAAGAACTGAAAACATCGATTTCAAAAGTTTCGTGTTTTCAAATTTTTTATCAGATGAGGTATTAAAAGTGAGCCCCACATAATCCAATCCAAATACAATTTTTATCAAATATAAATCATATGTTTCTTTTTTTTGCAGAATTGTGTTAAAAGGAAATAATTTCTTTTAATATATCAATTTTTTAATAGAGTGCACCAGGTTCCCAATTCATATATTTGAAAAAATCTGGAAACCTCTTACCTTAAAAAAAAATAATAAAGAAAAAACGAAATAGTTTTGCTGATTACATTGAGTTCAAAAACTTTGTGCACTAATATACTCTATTAGATAATGTATCATAAGTGAACCCTACACAACACAAATTTAATTATCATTTTATCTTATGATTTTATGTCCATTTCAGTGAGAACAGCGTAGTGCTACGGCTAATACTTTTGGAATGATATATTTTTACCTTTTCTGCGACTTTCGAATCTCCTGGAACCATATATGATAATTATTTTCACGTTTTTCCTATGTTTTACTTCATATATCTGGTCGACCCTAAAAATACAGCAATTTCACAGCTATATTACAATAGGCTATGAGCGCTATCTTTACCAGTATTTTTTTTTTCTGGTTATATATATTTTTTTCCATTAAAAATATATTTTATTGTTAGTTAATAATGTTTGGTATATATAGAAATAAATAAATAAATATGTAAATATAATCATGGTACATCTTTATTATAGCTGTAACGTGGTGATTTTTGAAATTTTGTCGCCATTTTGGTTTTTTTTATAAACGGATATAGTAAGACAAAATATATATGTTATGCTTTTATTTTTTTTTTTCATTACTATTATTACTATTACTACTATTATTGCAATTTTTTATGATTTATTGATACTTTTGATGTTTTACTTGGCTTAAATATCATGTCGTGCAACAGTACAGTCCTTAGCGAACGAAAAATGTCTGGCGTAATTCAGGCTCTTTTTTTTTTTTTTCTTTTTTCCCAGGAAGGATCTGCAAATAAAGCTTTTTATTATGATACTTTGTCAGCTTTCATGTCAAGAATACCATTCATGACAAAGACGTACTATTGAAAAAAAAAAAAAAAAAAAAAAACTAAAGTTGAGGTGTAATAAAAAAAGCTTTTAGGATGTTTTTGGGTTTTATTAATATTATTATTTAAATGTGTTTTTATATATTTTTATTACAATTTAGTTCAAAATTTATAATGACATAATTTTGTCATATGCGCAATCATTTTTTTTTTTTTCTGTATTCAACAATATATATATTCATGTTGGAAAAAAAAAAAAAAAAAAAAAAAAAGATAAAATCTCCTCGTAAACTTTTTTGCCAACTGCTGAATTTAAGTGCCTAATTTTAAAGCTATTATTAGGTTATTATTTTCATGTTTTTGTTAATTAAAGAAAAACTAATTAAAAGGGCGAATATTGGGCTTCGAATTCAATAGAACACCTTGGGGGCAACTTTAATTCGAATCACATGACTTCCCAAGTTACCGCCTTAGTGATACGCTGTGCACAGGCACACAAACACGCGGACAAAGACATTGCCTTTTATGTACATACATATATATCTGTGGATATGTGCTTCAAATATTCCTATTATTATAAACTTCTTATAATTCGAAATAACAAATTTTGAAAATTCTAATTTGCCGTATATATTTAATAATTTGTCGTTTTACGTAACATACAAATAACATCATGACAACATAAATGTAAACATCGTATATGACAATAGTTTATTTAACCCAATATTAAAATTAATTATTGCAAATCCAAATAATTATTAAATTCTTAGTATCACGCTGTGTAAATCACTTCATCGTTATGTTACATTAAAGTTGTACATTGTACTTAATGTATACTTTATGGTAAGTAGGTATAATAAAAGAATTATTCGCGTATTAATTGTAAAGAATCAGATTAGGAAACAGGCTATTTGCGACAGATAATTAACATAGAAATAAAGTTCTTTAATACTATTCTTATCTGCATCATTTGTTGTTGAAATGATAATAAATGGTCTAAATGACCTGATTTCCATTGCGATGAGGGAAGAAGAGAATATTTTAATCTCATATATCTAACTCTTAAACTAATTCTGAATGTTGACATATTCTTTTTTTTTTTTTTTCAACGTGTTTACAGATTAAACGTTTATACTTATATTTTTATATATTTTGTTAGTCGAACAAATGAAACGTATAACAAACGTCTCAATAATTCTAATAAAACAAACAATAAAAATATTCGAATTTTTATAGTTATGATAATGTTTTAATCGGAAAATAATTTAGCTGTGCCAGCTACAAGTTTTATTTAAAAAATTTTCGTATTTTAGCATTCCCGTCTATAAAATTGCAGTCTATATTGGAATAAAAAGTAATATTTCTCTACATTTTAGCTCTTATTTTACTTAAAGTAAAAATCATGCAATGAACGCAATGAATATTTAAATAAAATATTTCAAGTACATAAGAACGTACTATACATTTATAATTTAAGATATGGACTTCTTACTAATTTTTGTTTTTAAACGCTAATACTGTGCTACAAGGAAATATTTAAAAACGGTAAATTTTGTAAACGTTGATTTACTGTATAATTATTTTATATTAAACTTCAGTCAACATATTTTTTACATACCAAAGTTTCCGACAAATTCACTGCTGGAAAATTCTACGTTTTCTTAATTCCATAACCCGACTACCGTATGTAATGGAAGTATTGTATTCGGTACAAAAATCCGATATCGATATTTCACCTGATTTATATGTTTTAAGGTCCCTTGAGTCCAAAAAAGGTTTTTTTTGACAATTGGTCAGTGTGTAAGTGTGTGTGTGCGCGCGTGTGTGTGTGTGTATGCATTTGGGGAATCTTCTGAATATCATATCTCCGAAACTAATAAAGATTCAGCTACGAAACTTCATAATTGAGAGAGAACTGGTGTATAGATGAATTTTCCAAATTTTTCTGAAAATTGGAAAATCGGAAATGAGACATCCCAAACCGGAAGTCCGTATCTCAAAAACAGCTCTAACAATTTTCTTCAACGTTGCTATATAAACACTCTATTAGATGTCCTTTCGAATGATATAGTTGGTTAGTTCAGGAAAATTGATAGGTGTCCTGTATAAATAGTTGAATTTCTGATACTGTGAGTGGATTTCTTTCAAAACGGCTGTATGGATTTTTATTCAAACTTGCAAAATTAACCCTCTTTTAAATGTCCTTTTGTATATAATTGTTGTTTTCTGGTCAACAACTGAATATGCCAAGTTTTGGTAAAAATCGGTGTCTCAAAAATGGCTCTAATGAGTTTCTTGAAAACTGATGCATAAACCTATTTAAGATATACTTTCTCATGTTTTAAGTGGTTATTACAGGAAAATTAATAGTCATCCTGATCAGATAGTTCAGTTTAGATCTCGAAAATTAGAGTTTCAAAAGAAAAAATAATCTTGCTTTGTAAACTCTGTTTTATAACTTTACCTTTTCATGCGTTTACCACAAACGTGCATTAATTGTCTCTTAATGGAAATATTTTAGTTGTCTATTTCATTAGCTCAATTATATATCTTCTGATCATATTATCGCCAAAAAATGCATATAATACGTGTAATAGTGGGTAATAGAAGTCGTGTGGTTGTTTCACACAAGATTTTTCTAATATTTAACGTGATAGTAAAACATTATGAGAGATAATATATATATATATTTATATGTATTTTATTAAATTCATGTTTTGGTGTTCCTGTAAAGTTAGTCCCCTTACACTTGTTGAGTTATTTTGAAAAGAAACCCACAGATATACGTCAAATTACCAACGACTAAAGAGCTAATTTTTGTATTCTATGAACCACGAAACTTGCAAAACATGATTAAAACTCAATTTCTAAAATTGGATCGACAGACAGTGTTTTTTTTTTTTTTTTTTACAATGTATGATAAAGAGAAAGTGAAAACAGTCAGATGAATGATATTTTTTGGTTTCAGCAGATAGAAAGCACAAAAATTGTTTTCATAAAAAAAAATTATACTGCAATTTTTTTCACTTTTACTTATTTAATTTAGGTAATATAATATTTGTATTTCATACAAAGTAACAGCTTAATTATTCAATTATTAAAAATATTTCAATTTTTCAAATTAAATCAATAAACTGCTTTTATTGAATTTTTGAAATTAATATTATATGTTTATATATATTACTTAAAATAGCTTCTTTAACAAGGGGATATAGAAATTTTAATAAATAATATTACATGTACGTATATTTTGCTTTATTATACGTTTTCAAACTATGTTACGAGGACAACACTTAAAAACTTCCTGAAATGTTTAAAGATAATTATTTTAAGATGTATGATTTAGTCTTATTTAGAAGATTATTCCATTAGGCCTTAAGAAACATCAAAAGATATTCACATTAGACAACATACTTAGTTTTAGTTACAGCAGACGATAATTCAATTATTCTACAACAAAGATTTAGTTAACTTACTGTAATTTTGTTTGACCGTATTTTAATCATAATCAGAATTAAAGTAAAATAATAATTTATTTCTATCATTAATTATATTTTAATAATATTAAGGGAGCAAGATTTCTCATTCTCTCTCTCTCTCTATATATATATATATATAGATATATATACACTAGCAGGCTATGCCCACTTCGCTGGTCAGTATATTTAAATGATTTCTTTTTAACTGATTAATTGATGCTTCTAAATAAATGTATTTCGATTGGCGATTATTTTCGTCAAAGCTTTGGTATGGGACCCCCTTGGCGATATTAAATATTTTTTGAACTTCTCGAAACTGTACAACAAAACTGTTATTGAAACAAATATTCCTGAAAACGGTCCAATAGTAAAGTTAATTCCTTGAATATTCTGGAAAAAGTTGAATAACTCTGAATCTCAGTGATTACATACTCTTTCCCAGAAATCAACTCACTCCTATTTATAACTTTTGGCGATGGGGCTTGGTGATGATTTCATCGAGAAACAAATGGAAAGTTCATGCTCTGTGCTCCCGTGTTTCGGAGAGCTTCGAAACTTCGGGAACTCTAAAGTACCTTTTTTCACAATATTTGGTAGCCCATTCGCCAAGTTTGTCTACAAGGCTTATCCCACTGAAAATAAATGAACTGCCCTTTAATCTTCAATTTCCCTGTAAAACTATTGTCATTGCATCTGTACAACAAAATTATTATTAAAACGATTATTCTCGAAAACAGTTCAATAGCATTGTTAATTTTTCGAATATTCTGGAAACAGTGGAAGCTGTTTCTCGTACAGCAAAAGTCACTATTCGATGAATGTTCTGGAACAGTCTGCGAAACAGTCAGTTTGCTTGAGTAAAGCAAATGACATCAAATACTCCAGAGCAGAAATCTTCGGTAGTTCACGAAAAATGTTCAGTTCCTTGGAGCTCAAGCCCTAAACTGCAATCACTCAAAACAAATATATGAATAACCCTGAATCGCAGTGACCATGTACTCTCTCGCAGAAATCAACTTATTATTATTTTTAACTTTTGACGAAAATCCCATGGAGAATCCCATGGAAAGCTCGAGATCTGCGTTCCCGTGTGTGGGATATCTTCGAATGTTCGGCAACTCTAAACTACCATTCCTCACCAATTTTGGTCGCCCACTCACCAATTTGTCACCAAGGATGACCCCACTGAAAGTGAATGAACTATCCTTTTTTTTTCACTTTGCTTGTAAAACTACTTTCATTGCAACAGTACAATCGATGCATGTCAAAGGATTAATCACTTATAACAATATGCTATGAACATTATTTCTGCCGCATTTTAGACAACAAATGGTTCTATTATACATATATATATATATATTTCCCAATAAACGTAGTTTCATTTTTATTTATTTATTTAAATATCAATTTAAATTAATCAAATATTTCTGCCCGACATCGTGCAGGTGCATCACACACAGCAGCTCGTTTATTTGTGTGATAAATTAGCGTAGTGATTGATATATAAAAAATAAATAAATAAGTGAAGTTTATCGTGCTACACAACTTTACTATATTTCTCCTTTTGCGGTTTTTGAATGTTTGTCGTCATATTAGCGATGAATTATACATATATATATATATATAAATCGTGCTTAAAATCGTTCTTGCTGAAATACATTTTCTATTTTTAAAACTGCATATTTTATTTTACCTTTAAAATTATCTACTTAGATAAAAATAGGTCATTTATGTGACTACTATTTCGTTTTTTTATCTATTTACTTATTCATTTACTTATTTATTTATTTATTTTTATTATTATTATTATTTATTTTTTGCTTTGTAATATTTTATAATTTATTTAGATTTGTGATGCGCTACTTAGATTAAAATGGCTGTTGCTAAATTAAAATTCGTGGCGAAAAACATTAGGTGTATTTCAACGCAAAGAAAAAAAATCGCCCAGTAGGATCTATAAATAAAACAGATAAAATAATTGTATAATTCATAAAGTTTATTGTAGTAAAGAAACCCTACGTAGTGGAATATGGTGTCTTGGGCAGTTTTTTTTTAATGATAACTTGAAAGCAAAAATGTAAAAAATAGTAGTAAAAAAAAAAAAATCATTTTAAAACAACATACAATATTATCATAAATTATATTAGCTCTTTATCAATGTGTATAAAATTTTCAAAGTGATAATGACGTCAACTTTTCAGAGATGCATAATTTTTTTTTTTTTTTTTTTTTACACTTTTTTATTGTTCACGTTTAAGTAAATGTCTTTATTTTTCTGTCGAAAAAAAAATAAATAAACTCCTTTTTTTTTTTGGCAACAATTAAATCATGGTGAAATTTAAATGGATGTTTTTAAAGATAAATGAGGTTAATATTTTCATATTTTAATTAAAGAAAAAAATGAAAAACCGGAAATCGGGCTTCTAGTGGCACAAGGACCCTTTGGGGGACACCTTCGTGTCGAAACACGGAACTGTCCGAACTACCGTCTTTGAGCTACGTTGTCCACACACACAGAGACATATATACATATATAAGTATACTCCTGGGCGTTTTTTTTTTTTTTTTTTTTGGCATTAAAGTACACCGAACATTTTTCGACAAGACGTTTAGTTGAGCAACAGCCATTTTTAATCTATGTAGTGCATCAAAAATATAAAAACACTAGCAAACCCATGCAATTTTTTTGCACTTTATTTTCTTTTCTTATTTACCTTTAAAAATTGAAACTCATAAATATTATACCAATTTCTCCACCTAATTAAATTTTTAATGTACCAGAAACCAAATTGCTATTTGAATCAAAGCAATATTATGCAGTAGTGAAATAAAAATCATTGAAAGAAAGGTTTCAAAGCAAAATTCATGATTGCGGACTTAGTTTCCCTACTTCTTCAGGCAGTAGAGTTTTAGTAAAGGACTTTCATGATGATTTAAAATTGTTTTTGTCATGTTGGCGATGACTTTTTACTTATTTTGATATAATTTTTTGTTTGAAAAGACTAATTTCTATTTTGATTATATTTTTTATGATTATGTTTTTTAGTCAATTTTTGATAATAATTCATTTTCTGTTTCGATATTCAAAGTATTGTTAGGTTTAAAAACACGCTTACAAAGATTCCGATGAAGTAACTTTTAAAAATACATTTTTCCATAAAATAATGTCATCAGACAAATGTCGACATATTTTCTTATTAGATCACTGAGCTGAGTCCGCGTGCTTAAATACTGTTCATTTTTAAATATTATTTTTTATCCTTGCGTATTTTATTAATATCACCACTATCGTATCGTATCAACAAAAAATAATTGTAACTGGTCAACGTTAGGGAAATATTATACAGATTATAAAATATTACAAAAAAAAAAAAAAAAAAAAATCTGGAGGGCCTCCACACGACTTTCCGAACATTTTATGATCAACGGTTTTGTAGATAAAGTAAATTAAGGGGAGCTGTTAAATAAATAAAAGCGTGAAAATTATAATAGGGTGTTTGAGTATTTTTCACCATATACTACATGATGATTAATTTAACGCAATTGTACTTTGAGCTCACAGATCGTAGTGATAAAGAATTTCTCATTATGTTCCTGTAAAATCCTGTAAATTCTAGATTCACCAAAATGCTTATAGTTAGTGTAACAGTGACTTATAATATTTATAAAAAAATTTCAGCTCCATCGAATAAGGCATTTAGACGCTATAGCACTTTAAAATTTGAGCCCATATACCACAATGATAAAGAAATATGCATTGTGTCCTTGTAAAAAGAACCATAAGTGTTAGATTACCTAAAGTTCCTTAAGTTCGTGTGATGGTGATCTATAACATGTATATAAATTTTCAGTTCATTTGAATAAGGCGTTTAGTCACTGTCGCACTTTAAATAATTTGAGCCTATAGGCCATAATGATAAGCAGTTTATATTTGCGTCTGTGTAAAATTCTGTAAGTGAGTTCTGAGTCATCAAAATATATACAGTTTTTGTGCTGGTTAACGAAAAAATGTATATAAATTTTCAGCTCATTATGATAAGGCATTTAGATGCTATCGCACTTAAAATAATTTCACACTATAGGCCATAATAATACATAACTATTTGTTTTGCCCCTGTAAGAAAAAGTAAATAAAAAAATATATATACAGACACGACATTATTTCATTATTTAAAACATGAAAATCTAACATTAACAGATTTTAATTTAGTGCCAGAGGCCTACTGCTAAACTTGTTAATATCGACAAATTCTTCTTTAGTTAATTCGTGACGATCGAAATTCCATGATAAAGTTTTCATTAAATCAAACCAATGTGTTTCAGCTGCAGATATTGTAACAAATAACGTTGGAAGTCCAAACTGTCTTATAGCCGCAAAACAACGTTTTTTCTCTTTTTCCCAATGAGGGGGAGGTGTGCCTTGGGGGGGACTCATGTCAAAGGTGTGCCTTGGGGGGACTCATGTCAAAGTTGTACCTTGGGGGGGGACTCATGCCAAAGTTGGGCCTTGGGGGGACTCATGTCAAAGTTGGGCCTGGGGGGGGACTCATGTCAAAGTTGGGCCTTGGGGGGACTCATGTCAAAGTTGTACCTTGGGGGGGACTCATGTCAAAGTTGGGCCTGGGGGGGACTCATGTCAAAGTTGTGCCTTGGGGGACTTCATTCAATAAATCCCCATTCAATAAATCGACTGAAATAGGCCCTTAGCACTATTAAGAGTGTATTATAAAAATTCGACAACGCTGTACCGACTGAAATAGGGGTACCCTGGGGGGGACTCATGTCAAAGTTGTGCCTTGAGGGGACTTCATTCAATAAATCCCCATTCAATAAACCGACTGAAATAGGCCTCTAGCACTAATTAAGAGTGACCTATAAAAATTCGACAACTGTACCGACTGAAATAGGCCTCTAGCACTAATAAGTGCTAGATTCACCAAAACCTATACAAATCGTGTAACTGTAACCTATAGTAATATATATATATATATATATATATATATATATATATATATATATTGCTCAATTGAATAAGGCGTTTAGACGCAATCGCTCGTTAAAAAATTTGTTCCCATATGCTATAATGATAAAAAAATCTTCTTTGTGTACCTGTAAAAAAATAGTCACATAAATGACCTATTTTTATCTGAGTAGATAATTAAAAAAAAAAAAAAAATGCAGTTTTAAAAATAGAAAATTTATTTCAGCAAGCACGATTTTAAGCCAGAAAACCATCAAGAATATAAATAGAATATGAAGAATTCTTATAAATTAACGAAAAGGTGTCAGATAAAATATCAGCAAAATAGAGTTCCCCTATTATACAAATATATATATATGCCATGGCGACAAAAATTCAAAAGCCGCCAAGGGAGAGATATAATAAAGTTGTGAAGCACGATAATGTTTATTTATTTATTTATTTTTTATATTCAAATCACTACGCAAATTTAACATAAAAATAAATGAGCTGCTGTGTGTCACTGCACTTGCACGCTGTCGGGCAGAAATATTTGATTAATTCAAAATAGTATTTAAATATTTAAAAAAAGATAGGTTTAATGGGAAGCATATATAACCATAGAAACATTAGTTGTCTAAAATATGGTAGAAATAGTGCTTCTAGCATATTGTTACAAAGCATTAAGTCGTTTTCCTGCATCAATTGTACTGTTGCGCTAAAAGTAGTTTTACAGGCAAAGTGAAAATAAAAGGGCAGATCATTCACTTCCAGTTGGGTCAGTATTTGCGACAAACTTGGCGAGTGGGCGACCAAAATTATTGGGAAATGATAGTTTAGGTTACCCGAAGTTTCGAAGCTCTCCGACTCACGGGAACATACATCTCGAGCTTACCATGGTATTCTCGATGGAGTCATCGACAAGCCCTGTCGCCAAACGTTATAAATAACAGTGAGTTGATATTTGGAAAAGTTTATGCAGTCACTGCGATTCAGAGATATTCATTGACCTATTCTGAGTGATTGCACTTTACGATTGATTACTTGTCGCATTTCCTGATCACTCTATGGGTCCGGTTTCGATGGCGTTGCATCTGTAATTTGGCAAGCAACTGAATTTATCTGCTGTAATTTATGTTCGGTCCTAGAGCAGTACTTGCAATTTTCTAAGCAGGGCTTCCATGACAAGGCATTTGTTTTTCCATGTAGACTTAACGATGCCATATTACAAAGTCATATTCCTTGAGATGATGCATCAACCTGGCAATCTGTCCTTCCAGGTTCTTGAAACCAGGCAACCATGTTAAAGGCACGTGGTCAGTCCCGAGCAGGAATCTTCTACTATAGAGTTAATAATGGGAAAAAAATGTTCTATGGCTTTTACGATGGCGAGAAGTTCTTTCGTGGTGGTACAGTAGTTTCGCTCCGGTTTAGACAGGCATTTTTGCAAACAGACAATGACGCATTCTTGGTCATCAACTTCCTTCGACAGAACAGCATCGGTACTTCATGGCTTGCATCAAAGTCCAATATAAACTGTTTTTCGGTCTGTTGATACGTCAAAATAGATGAAATTATTAAAGCTTCTTTAAGTCTCTTGAAAGATTTTTCACATTCTTCTGTCCACATGAACATCTGTTTAGCTTCCGTCAGCTTGTGGTGTGGTCTGGCAATAGTCGAGAAATCCTATACAAACTTCATGTAGTATGTGCATAATCCTAGGAAACTTCGTATTTCTTGGATGTTTTCAGGGCAACTCCAGTTCACGACTGTAGAAGTATTCTCGGGATCAGTTCTGACACCTTCAGTAGAGACGATAAACAGATAACTCACTTCACGACGGAAGAAGTTGCACTTGCCAGGATTCAATTTGAGTTTAGTCATTCTGAGTTTTTCCAGCACCTTACGGATGTTTTTTAAATGAGCTTCAAAATTACACCCCACTATGATAATATCGTTAAGGTACACAATACAGGCTTCCTAGGAAAGTCTTTTTAACACTGTATCCACTGTCTTCTCTGGCGCTCGGAGGTTGCAGGCGCATTACATAATCCAAATGTCATAACTTTAAACTGCCGCAATCCTTATCCCGTAGTGAATTCAGTATTCTCACGATCGTCAGTAACTAACACTGCTTGCCACTAACCGCTCTTCAGATCCAAAGTCGAGGACCATTCCTTGCCACCAAGTGTGTCCAATGAGTCATCAATTCTAGGAAAAGTATAACTATCTTTCTTAGTGATGTCATTTAAATGACGATAAACCAAGCAGAATCTTGTTGAAGCATCCTTCTTTCGCACAAGAACAATTGGAGAAGCCCAATGATTCGTTGATGGTTTGATGATTTCATTACGCTGCATCTCATTTAGAAGTTCAGCCACCTCTTCCTGCTTAACAAATGAAAGTCTTTTTGGATGTTATTTGATTGGAGGATAATTTCCTGTGTCAATTGAGGGCTGGGAGATGGTCGTTTTCCCGACGCCCCAAGGTGTTCGTGAAAAGAGGTCTCTAAATTCATAGAGTAGCTTCTACGGAGCACGTCTCTGTTCATTTCTTAACTCTGCATTCTTCAGTAGTTCTGTTGTTATAAACGAAGAAGACTTGGACACGATAGATTGCGTGGGCTTGTTAATGCATCTAACAGGAGGTCAGGTTGCTAACACCTCATTCTTCTTTCCAATCTTTAATCTATCACTCATATTTGTGATTCTCACGGGAATACTGATCTTTGAAAGGTCAACCAGAGATGAAGCCACCAGTATTCAATCAGTCCATAGCGGAGGATTGTTTATGTGATGTCCCCGAAACTATTTGCTCGGTGTGTGGAGGGTTGGGAATTTCGGATTTGGCTGTTATCTGACAAATTGGCTGAATGTCTGGATTTTTAATGTTAAACACGGCTATGTCTTCTGAAGTTGCACGCAGTTCATTATTCTTAAAATCTAATATAAAGTTATAATTCTTCAGTAAATCAAGTTGAAGTATTAGAGGATCATTTATATCTATAACTATATTATAATTGTTATATCTCCATGACAATATATGATAGCCTCATAAAAATGTGTACAGATAATGAAGAAGATCTTCATGATCTCATGCTACAGCCAAAGCGCACTTAAAGCATTACATTTACAGGGTGATTCAAAACATTTTGATATTGTTTAATTTTTTACTGGCCCTTTTTCCTTTCAGAGCACAACTTTTACAGAAATACGTGAAGTATGAAATATTCTTTACACTATCAAAGTTTCGAGTTGATTCTTAAGAAAATTTCTAACTATTTTCCCAAGCGTCTAAATTCGAAAGTGTCCAAATACTGATTTGTAAATAGGGTATTAATGTATTTTTAAAATTATAGAGTGACAAAAGCGTGTTTTATATATTTCATCATAAGCAAATTATTGTTTTTAATCTGAATTTAAATAAATACTTGTTAAATTTTGGTTACATACCTACGTCTAGATATGCATTATTATTTTTCAGATAAAATTAAAAACACGTAATTGATAAATATATTTAAGAAATAATATATTTCTCTAAACATAATTATTTTTTAAAACTTAATTAACCTTTAACATTTATGCACAAAACTAATTAGGAATCCAGTTATGCTTTTCGTAAAGTGTTTAGAAACCCAAATCCAAATACATAATTAAATATGGAAATTTTTTCAATAAAATTTAACAAATTTTCTATTTCATCTTTCTTTTACAAAATTTATTTACAGATTAAGCAGTAAACAAATCGATAGATCTAATATCCAAATGTATATATATATATATATATATTCTTTATTTTATATTCTTGAAATTCTAATTTTAATTTAAGTAATGACAAAATAGGGAAGCACACATTTTCGAAATTTAGTTTACAAAATTTTATTATAAGACATTTTTCTTATCATCATTCTCATATCTTTATTTGTATTAAGTAGATTTGGGATGTGCGCCATAGTTTTTTCAAATTAAGTGTTCTATTTATTATTTGTTGGAATCTTGCGAAAATAATTACTTTTAATTACATATTAAAAATATATCTAAATTCGGAAATATATAGAAATTTTAATATAAAAATTTCGTATTTAATAAAAGTTTCCATCCTTTCTGCATGTTATCCTAATATTGGTGTAAGATAGCATTGTGTTTAGGCTCATCAAATTTCGAAGTAAAATACGCATTTTAGTTGAAATAACAAAGTTTTCATAACCAATTTTTAACCTTGATTATCTAAAAATATAATATATGTTATCTTATTAATATCATCTAAATTACCTTAGTGATATATATTTTTTTAGTAAAACAGAGACAGTTTTACTTTAAAATAACAGTGAAGACAACCAGATATGATTTATTAATACTACCATCATCTTACCGAAAAATATTTCCGCTATTTTACCCAAAACATTTAATTACGAGTAAGTTCGTTTATAAACTTACAAAAAATAAAAAAATAAAAATAAAAATAAATAAATAAATAAAGGTATTTTAATCAGTTTGGTAAAAAGTCTAAATTCTTTGTTTATTATAAATATAAAATATATTATCCAAAACATTTTTCATTGTTTAAACTATAGTTTGCAGAACTAAATAAAGAAAGGACATGTGAAGTTTTTTTAACATTTACCAAATGAAGTAGGATGAATTATCTATCCAAACTAATGTAATAAATTCATTAAACAACATCCCTCTGTCTATCAACGGGCGAGCGGTAATGTGCTCATAGGTGGTAGGTGTGGGGTGCAGGGTTTAATCCCAGGTCGCACTTGCTGTTCTAGCCATTCGGTGTTTTCTGGAGTTTTCTCCGAAACTTGTGGAAAATACGGGCTAGGACCCCTTAGAAACATCCTTCGCGGAAGCCCTTTACCCCTCAGGCTTAGGTCCCTAGTGCAGATAATCGGCTTAAATCCCCACAACTCCACCCTACCAACAACATGCGTCTCGTTGAAGAGTCGAGAATACTACCAGTCTCAAATCAAAAACCGCCGCCTAAAAATCTGGCGTAGTTAAAATTAAACCAAAATTACTGCCAAACAATTTCTTTGTTCCCTAACATTTTAGTACAAAAATTTTGAAAATAATTTGCCGTTGCAAAACTCAAAGTAATTTGGCATAAAAACATAATCGCCAGTTGCCAATCAAATCGAGAACGCAGACGAGAATACACGACCGCAACAGCCAGTCGTCATAACTCATTAAAAATCTATTTTTAGAACCACAACCGTTTGCTCGGAAAAGTTAATAGCTTTTTATGTACATAGAATCATTATAATTGCTAACGGTTATTACCCCCCCCCCTTTTTTTAAATTAATTAATTATTATTAATATTTTTTATTTATACTGTAATCTGCTAGGAATATATGTTGGTGATATATGTTGGTAATAATTCTGAAAGAGTACTCTCTTAAATAAATAAATTTTAGTGATAACAGAGAGTTTAACACTTTAAGGGAAATACTATGAATTAAAATTACTTTTCAAAATTCCTATATAAAAGTTGATTTATTTTAAAAGTTAAAAAGAATGCTTTTAATAAAAGAAAATGACATGATTTATGAATCAGTTTTGACTTGGAAAGAAACTGGGAAATTCGATTTAAATAAGTGAATTATTTAAATTCAAAAAAATATTTTTTTTTATTATTTAATAATATTAATATATTTTTGCTTTATTATTACACATTTGTAAAATTAAATTAACCTTCATAAAACATACGTGGGAATACACTCACACAGTACATCTGTGTTCGTTGGGTATACATACATGCAATACATCTGTGGCTTTGGCAAAATATTAAAAATTGGTTCCACACTCCATATATATATATATATATATATATATATATATATACATATATACTACTTACATAGGTAATACAAGATCATTTAAACTAGAAAGTCTACAAAAAATAAAATACTCTCGAATATTTGGCGCAAAAA
Organism: Salticus scenicus; assembly: GCA_963930645.1. Taxonomy (NCBI): domain Eukaryota; kingdom Metazoa; phylum Arthropoda; class Arachnida; order Araneae; family Salticidae; genus Salticus; species Salticus scenicus. The sequence goes on along the minus strand of OZ005650.1, from coordinate 209,737,272 downwards.
GACAAAAAACTCACACGAATTGGCGAGCGACATACTTTTCTACCAAATGCAAGTAATACTAATGCGTTTTAGAATTTTTTAAAAACAAATCTTATAAAAGCTAGTACTGTATATACATGTGGCCTTTTATTAACATTTTGACTTCCAAGCGAAAATTTCAAATGTTCACCACGGTGCCGAAAAATTCTGTTGTGTAATTTGTATTTTTTTCGACATAAATTTATATATATATATATATATATATATATATATATATATATATATATAATCAATACGATTCATTTTGCAACACATGGGGAGATTCTCATTCTCCAACAAACTCCAGTACGATTTTCATGTAACTGATACCGTTTTTATAGCCATGGACTGAAGTGTTGAAAATCCATGGCTATCATATCTGATAGCCAGTGTCCCAACGGAAACATCACTGGTTATCATATATGATAGCCTTGGCAGTCAATGTGTTAAAAATATTTCATTTTAGCATTAAAAAAACTTTTATTCTTTTCTGTTATATATATATATATATATATATATATATATATATATATATTCTAATCTTGTGAGTTGCAAATATTTAAATTACTGTCGAATAGAGATTTAAGTAATACATACTATTAGTTTTTAATTGGTAATAATAATAATAATAATAATAATAATAAAACTGTATTCTGCAAGTTGCAAACATTTATTTTTACTTTACTTTAAATTGACGTTTAAAATGAATTTTACAAATAAAAAAATTATATTAAGTTTAACTTTTTGTTGAAGACAATGTCTTTGAAATTTAACACGTACAATGTTGATTGGATGTTGCTTAAAACAATAAATATATGTTTGTGTACTTCTTTGTGAATTTATCGATGAGTTATTTTTTATAAAATATTTTTATGTTTGCCTTAAATTTCAGCATTCGAACATAGGGGAAAAAAAGGCTTCTTAAAAAAACTCTTCAAAAATTCTTAGGATACTGTGTAGTCAACGAAAAATTTTCTTTTATCAATTGACAACTTTTCTACTAATTATCTGCAAAAATTAACACTCAGAACCTTCGGGATATCGAACGCTCGATCACCGCGTTACTAACATGGCGCTGTAACCACCTGATCCACGGAGAGACAAATGAAAAAGCTTATATTTATCTTAAAAGGGAGGCACATTTTTTCTTAACTTGAGATTCACAAACATTGCGCAGTGAATGACAGTAAGTACATAAGAATTTGGGGAAAAAAAGAAAGTTTTCAAAAACCTTAAATCTCAGTACATTTAGAGATTTTTTCCACTAATTTCATTTTCGCAAGTGTGACATTGAATGTCCCATGTCCACTAAAATAAAGTCAAACAATAGACATTTAGAAATAAATCTCCATAAATTATTTTTAAGTCGTGAAAATTTTATTGAAATATAAAAGCATGAAATAGAGGACAACCCAAATTAGATCTGTAATTGATGAATTCGCTATAACATAAGGTGGTGGAGCAGAGATAGCAATTATAGATTAAAAAAAAAACTACATGTTTGATGGTTGGTGATTTTAGTCGAAGTGTCGAATCGAACCAAGTTCGCTAACCTATTTTGTTCGCCAGGCCAGATCTGGCAGTCTTACAAAATTATCAGTTAAACTTGCCAAACAAAACTTTATTTGTTTTAGTGTTAAACCAATTACAATTTTTGAATTTAAGAAAGTCGGTTGAGATATTGCAACCCTGAGTTTGGCTTGATTATTTGAGAACAAGAAAAACGGTTAGTTAGCAGGTTCAAATAATTATATTAGCTATTGCGCCATAAAGACTGAAGAATAAAATATTTATATTAGATCTAACCGTTATTGATTTCCTTATATGTTTTTTGGAGTTAAAGAAAATAAAAATAAATTACAACTGAAATCGTTTAATGTATTTTAATATCTAGACATATAAATAGATTTATTCTGAATTGCTATTAAATAAAAATGATTCTTTTGGGGAAAATTGCATTCTAGATCCCTCATATATAAAATGCATTACGTTAAATATATCAATGAATTTCTTACGGAATTCTTTCTTAATCTTAATAAAGATTATTTATTTTAGTTTCTAATTAGGAATTTAATAATTTTTAAATAAATCTGATATATTTAAAGGATTAATAAAAGTTAATTATTTTAATTTGTAACTAATTATGTATTTAATAATCACGAAATAAATTTGGTGTAATTAAAGCATATGGGAACAACTCGCTCACAGCAAGTTTATAATAAATAAATATACATTTACATTTACATTTACTATAAATAGTAAAGTGTTTAATTTATACTGAATGAATTATTATCAAGCTATTAAATTATTGAAAATAAAATTTTAGTAAGAGAAAAACATTGTAGTAATTTCTATGGACTTAAATAGTTTTTAAACAATATATAATAATAATGATTTTTTTTTTATTAAAAAAATACTTTAATTATTACCTATTCAAATTAGGCTCAAATTTTCTTTTTATCTAAAATCCTACTCAAAATATAAATTACGCCAACTCTAAATCATTATCAATACATTAATTTGTTAAATTTAAAAATATATTTCATAAATATTCAAGAATATATATATTTTTTAATTATTTTAACTATAAGATTTTAAATAAATATGCAATATCTGCCTAAAATAACTCATAACAAAGCTCTTCTTTATCAGGATGCATTCAAGCGAATGCTGAAAGCCGAATGATTAAAACACTACTCTCAAATTCAAAACACTCTTATGCGTAAATAATTATATCATAAAAAGTCGAAAGTTCAAGATTTCCTCACTAGACGGCTGCAATGAAGATAAAAGGTGGATAGGAGGTGTTATTTAATACGTATTCAGTATTTGCCGACACCGATTCATTACTGGTGTATGTTATGTTGTGAAACGGTTAGACATGGGTGTGATGTCGACGTGATATCTGGTCGGTTGCTCTGCATGTTTTGTGGGCATCAGAGACACTGATTACCAAACATATTGACCAAATATCACAAAATTACTACGAAAGATATGTATCCAGTAAAAGCAGACGACATCGTTCCGATACCGCCTAAAACGGCAGGTGGCCGATTGCTTATCTATATCTCTATTTTCGTTGAGTAGGCATATATGCGCTACATGTATGGTTTAGGAAATGTATTAAAATTTAGTTTAACACTCCAATCAGTGTAAGTGTGGCTTTATCACACTGCAGAAGAAAAAAAAATTAGGCGAAACAAACTATATGTTGCTCAGAAACCGTGATTGGTATATCGTAAAAAAACATTTCACCAATACGAGAATACCAATTAGAAGAATATCTAAATGGCACTCATTTACCGTGTATCGTGTATAAAATCTTTTCGTTGAGTATCTTTTGCATAAATACATAATGGTTCACCATATTTACCATAGTCAATTGATTAATTCCCTCTATTTATTTTAATTTATTTATATAAATGGATTTTCTTTTAAATAAATAAATAAGTAACATTTTTAAAGCAAATTAAATTTGCTTTACAATCCTTTACGATATTACAAAAAAAAAAAAAAAAAAAAAAAAAAAAAAAAGACATTTAATGCATTGTAGAATTGATGTAACTTTATAAACAGTGATATATATATATATATATATATATATATATACTATTATCACATATGTAGTTAGTTTATATTTAACATCCTTCCGCTTCATAATTATGATCAGTTCTACAATCCGTCAAGCTCTACATGAGGTACTGTTAAATAATGAACCTTCCCACTACGCTAAACATGCTATAAGTTAAAATTTACTGCTTCGCTAAATCTTTATAATATACATATGTTATGATATTAATCTAAGGTATATCCCTCTGTATTTTCACAAAAAAACTGACAGCAATGCCTCAAAGGAAAGGCATAATTGCGGATCTAATACAGTGTAAAATAATAAAACTCCATCTCCATCTGTACAAATCTATTCTAGATGATATATGAACGAATATTAATTGGAATTGATTTATTTTTAAATAATACACACACACGCACACGTGTAAATATGTATATATATATATATTTAGGATGAATTTTAGACCCAATCAAAAATTTATATTAAATTGAAAAGTAAACTGAAGTTATTTTCAAAGGATCCTCTTAATTTTATGAAGAAGTTGTAAGTTATTTTAAGTGCTGCTTGTAAAATCTTAAAGGCATTCCACAACTTTTTAACAAGAGAAAATAATTAACGCACAAAAATTCAACATACCAAAATTAAAATGAAAGATATAAAAATTAAACGTAAGATAAACTTACATAAAAGTGATACAAATGCATAAACTTACAAAATAACTTATATAAAATGTAAACCTATAAGTTCCCCTGTACAATAAACATACAGGACAATACATAAACAAAAATATTCGCAACTAGGCAACTACAAATTAACAGTTACTAACGTCAGGTAAGATATAAGAAATTTAAATGTTAAACTTTGTTACACAGATTGCTAATTTTTTTATTAAAGTATCTTAATTATTCCAAATTGTATGTATATATACAATTGTGTATATATATATATATATGTGTGTGTGTGCGTGTGTGGATGCAGTGCCGGCAAAAAATCTTGTTTAACCCCACATGCAAGTCACAGGTCATTCCGTCTACCTCCTTTCTTGAATGATTTTTTCATAATTTTTTTTCCGTAGTTAGGGTCGGTGAGTTGTCTCTGAATGAAAGAAGAAACTTTCAGAAGCTCAAAAGTTTATTTACAGAAATTTCTACAAAATAACTGGTCTGTGAACCAAATAGTAGCTTCAATTTCACCAGTAAAAACAGCTTAAATAACAGCTGACAACAGCAAATTGAGAGTAATACCGTATTACAGCTTTAATATACACAGCAATGCTCTGCAAATAAGAGACTAGTCATTAGCTATTTATCGTAAAGCAGTTAACGAGAAACTGTTTGGCCGCAAAAGACTTCCATTTATACACTTCTATTAAACCCAGAATGATATGGTAACTAGTACCATATTCAAGTTAGAGCTTCCATATTTGGTATTCTCTCGCCAAATCCACCAAAAATGTCACTATGGAGGGAAAATCTCGCCAAATGTTTCACCATGGCAATAACCAATCATGGTGAATTTTTCTAACTTGTTTTTAACCGGAAATAAGCAATTCCACTGCAAAAACAAACTAGAAATGCAGAAAATTAACATTTTATAACCTGTCTAAAACTCTTTGAATGAATTTACATAAACATAACTACAATAATTTATAAATTCGTAACATTGTTCCCTTTCCAAGGACTGCATGCACTGGGCAGTGCAAGTATTGGTCAGGAGGCAAAAACTAAAAAAAAAAAAAAAAAAAAAAAAACTATACAAACTAGAATACAGAAACTTAGATGCATATGACAGTAAAATAACAATACAGACTGCAAATTTAAAAGATTGAAATATTTACAATTATACAATTATTTTCATTACATTATATACAAATATTTTCATTACAATATACAAATTTAAAACTACTGTGATCCGGGGTCTGTGGCGAAGTGGTCATAATGTACTATATTCGGTTTTGATGAAGGTGTTTTAGTAATTCTTACTACGACGTCATTCAGTCTCATTAAGACTGTGTTGTGTAGGGACAGTCCTAGTTACTCTGGAACTGGGGAGAGAGTCCTTTACGATGAATAGGGTTCCACAAACAAACTTTGTCTCAATCCTTAAAATCATTCTGTTTAGCCTTCAGATCATATGTTGTCTTCATTCTCACCATTGCCATGTGAATCGGTTCCCGATCGAATTTGCGTACGTCTTCAAATCGGGCCTGGAGATATTGGGTGTACTCCTTGGACAATGAAGGCGCATCTGGCGGTCAACCGTACAAGAGATCAGAAGGTTGACGAAGTTCACGTCCAAACAGCATCTGAGCCTTCGAAAAGCCAGCAGGAACAACGACAACTTCAAGTCCCAATCTTGCTAGTTCATTGATACTAGAATAGACAGGTTATTCAGAATGGTGCGGTTAAAACTCTTAATCATGTCGTCCGACTGCGGATGTAGGGGCGTTATCTGAGTCTTGTCGATGTCGAGTAGATGACACAGTCCTTTGAATACAGCAGAGGTAAAGTTCGTTCCTTGATCGGTATGAAGCTGTAGATGTATGCCATATCTTCACACCCATTGCTGCACTAGAGCAGCATTGCTACGTTAGAGCAGTAATTGCTTCTTCAGGTCCGTGGCAGAGTCCCAAGAATTCCAATGCGATCCGCTCATATGGCGCTCCCACGTTTTATCGATGTAATCTGCCTCGTCTTCGTTTATTTGGGCCTTTACGTGTCACACAGGTATCGAAACACTTGCACTATTTCTCCACATCCTCTCTTTCTTTGTGATAATAAAAGAGTTCTCGAACTTTCTATAGAGTCTTCATCACTCCAAATTGGCCTCCGGTAGGGCTACTATGCAGCTGCTTTAAGACATCTTGAATCTTCATACTTGGGAGTAAAATCTGATATTTGAAAAAAACTTCTTCAATCGTCAAATTCCCGGTTTCTATATAGTAGGCTGCTTCTGATAAGAAGATAATCCCAGAGTGCTCAGTAACTTTTCGTGATGTGGATGAATGTGGAAATGTTCTACTTAGGTCTTTTGCTACAGTCTCTATGAATTGAAATATTGGCTTTATATCAGGATCTCTCAACTGAGCTTGTCTCATTTCCTGATCAATCTATGGGTACGGTTTCGATGGCGTTGCATCTGTAACTTGGAAAAGTAGCTGAATTTTTCTGCTGTTATTTATCTTCGGTTCTAGAGCAGTACTTGCAATTTTCTAAGCAGGGCTTCCTTGACAAGGCATTTGTTTTTTCATGTAGAGTTCCTTAATGACGGCATATTACAAAGTCATATTCATGGTGACGATGCATCAACCTGCAATCTGTCCTTCCAGGTTCTTGAAATTAGGGAACCACGTTAAAGGCGCGTGGTCAGTCCCGAGCAGGAATCTTCTGCTATAGAGTAGTGTTCTATGCTTTTACGATGGCGAGTAGTTCTTTCGTGATAGTACAGTAGTTTCGCTCCGGTGGAGACAGGCATTTACTCCAACAGACAATGACGCATTCTTGGCCATCAACTTCTTTCGACAGAACAACACCGATACTTCATGGCTTGCATCAAAGTCCAATATAAACTGTTTTTCGGTCTGTGGATACGTCAAAATAGACGAAAATATTAAATCATCTTTAAGCCTCTTAAAAGATTTTTCACATTCTTCTGTCCACATGAACATCTGTTTAGCTTCCGTCAGCTTGTGGAGTTATCTGACAATACTCGAGAAATCCTATAGAAATTTCCTGTAGTATGTGCATAATCCTAGGAAACTTTCTAGTTCTTGTACGTTTTCAGGGCGACTCCAGTTCACGACTGTACAGGTCTTCTCGGGATCAATTCTCACACCTTCGGTAGAGACGATAGACAGAGATAACTCACTTCACGACGGAAGAAGTTGCACTTGCTAGGATTCAATTTGAGTTTAGCCATTCTGAGTTTTTCCAGCACCTTACGAATGTTTTTTAAATGACCTTCTAATTACACCTCACAATGATAATATCGTCAACGTACGCAAGACAGGCTTCCTGGGAAATTCCTTTAAACACTGTATCCACTGTCTTATTTGACGCTCAGATGTTGCAGGCGCATTACATAATCCAAATGTCATAGCTTTAAACTGCCGCAATCCTTGTCCCATAGTGAATTCAGCATTCTCACGATCTTCAATAACTAACTTTGCTTGCCACTAACCGCTCTTCAGATCCAAAGTCGAGGACTATTCCTTGTCAGCAAGTATGTCCAATGTGTCGTCAATTCTAGGAAAAGAAAACTATCTTTCTTCGTAATGTCATTGAAATGACGATAATCCAAGCAGAATCTTGCTGAACCATCCTTCTTTCGCACAAGAACAATGGGAGAAGCCCAATGATTCGTTGATGGTTTGGTGATGTCATTACGCTACATCTCATTTAGAAGTTCAGCCACCTCTTCCTGCTTAGCAAATAAAAGTATTTTTGGATGTTATTTGATTGGAGGATAATTTCCTTTGTCCATTGAAGGATGGTTCGTTCTCCCGACGGCTGCAGGTGTTCGTGAAAAGAGGTCTCTAAATTCATAGAGTAGCTTCTACGGAGCACGTCTCTGTTCATTTCCTAACTCTGCATTCTTCAGTAATTCCGTTGTTTAAAACTAAGAAGACTTGGACACGTTTGATTATGTGGGCTGTTTAATGCATGTAAGAGGAGGTCAAGTTGCTAACACCTCATCCTTATTTACAATCTTTATCACTCATATTTGTGACTCTCACGGAAATACTGATCTTTGAAAGGTCAACCAGAGATGAAGCCACCAGAACTCCTCTCAGGCTATATTCTGGATTGGGGTATTCAATCTGTCCATAGCGGAGAATTGTTTATGTAGCGTCCCCGAAACTATTTGCTCGGTGTGTGGAGGGACGGGAATTTCGGATTTGGTTGTTATCTGACAAATTGGTTAAATGTCTGCATTTTTTATGTTAAACACAGCTATGTCTTCAAAAGTTGTATGCAGTTCATTATTCTTAAAATCTAATATAAAATTGTACTTCCTCAGTAAATCAAATCTAAGTATTAGAGGATCATTTATATTTATTACTATATTATAATTGTTATATATCCATGATAATATATGATAGCCTCATAAAAATGTGTACAGATAATGAGGAAGACCTTCATGATCCCATGCTACAGCCAAAGCGCACTTAAAGCATAACATATACAGGGATTCAAAACATTTTGATATTGTTTAAATTTTTACTGCCCCCCTTTTCCTTTCAGAGCACAACTTTTACAGAAATACGTGAAGTATGAAATATTCTTTACACTATCAAAGTTTCGAGTTCATTCCTAAGAAATTTTCTAAATATTTTACCAAACGTCTAAAGTCGAAAGTGTCCAAATACTTATTTGTAAATAGAGTATTAATGTATTTTTTAAATTATAGAGTGACAAAAGCGTGTTTTATATACTTCATCATAAGCAAATTATTGCTTTTAATCTGAATTTAAATAAATACGTGTTACATTTTTGTTACATACCTACGTCTAGATATGCATTATTATTTTTCAGATAAAATTAAAAACACGCAATTGATAAATACATTTAATAAATAATATATTTCTCTAAACATAATTATTTTTAAAACTTACATTACCTTTAACATTTATACACAAACTAATTAGGAATCCAGTTATGCTTTTCGTAAAGTGTTTAGAAACCCAAATCCAAATACATAATTAAATATGTATAATTTTTCGATAAAATTTAACAAAATTTCTATTTCATCATTATTTTACAAAATTTAATTACACATTAAGCAGTAAACAAATCGATAGATCTAATATCCAGATGTATATATATATATATTCTTGAAATTTTAATTTAAATAATGACAAAATTGGGAAGCATACATTTTCGAAATTTAGTTTATAAAATTTTATTATAAGACAATTTTCTTACCATCATTCTCATACCTTTATTTTTATTATGTAGATTTGGGATGTGCGCCGTATTTTGTTTCAAATAAACTGTTCTACTTATTATTTTTTGGACTCTTGCGAAAATATTTACTTTTAATTACATATTAAAAAATATATCTAAATTCAGAAATATTATAGAAATTTTAATATAAACTTTTCTTATTTAATAAAAGTTTTCATCTTTTCTGCATGTTATCCTAATATTGGTGTAAGAAAGCCTTGAGTTTAGGATCATCAAATTTCGATGTAAAATACGCATTTTATTTGAAATAACAAAGTTTTCATAACCTATTCTTTAACCTTAATTATCTAAAAATATAATACAAATCATATTATTAATATCCTCTAAATTACCTCATTTGATATATTTTTTTTAGTAAAACAGACACAGTTTTAAAATAACAGTGAAGACAACTAGATACATTTTATTAATGTAATACTACCATCATCTTACCCAAAAATATTTCCGCTATTTACCCAAAACATTGAATTACGCTTTATATATATATATATATATATATATATATATATATATATTAATCAGTTTGGCAAGAAGGCTAAACTCTTTGTTTATTATAAATATATTATCCGAAACATTTTTCATTGTCTAAACTATAGTTTGCAGAACTAACTAAAGAAAGTCATGTGAATTTTTTAACATTTACCAGATGAAATAGGATGAATTATCTATCCGAACTAATGTAATAAATTCCTCAAAAAATGCTGAAAACAACATGCCTCTGCCTATCAGCGGGCAAGCGGTAATGCGCTCAGAGCTGGTGGACGTGGGATGCAGGATTTAATCCCAGCTCGCGCTCTTCGGTCTAGCCGTTCGGTCTAGCCATGCGGTAAATACGGGCTAGGACCCCCTAGAAACCTCCTTCCGGGAGGCCCTTTGCCCTCAGGCTTAAGAACCTACTCAGTCAATCGGCTTAAATCCCCACAACTCAACCCAACCAACAACATGTGTCTCGTTGAAGAGTCGAGAATTCTACCAGTCTCAAATCAAAAATCTGGCGTAGTTAAAATTAAACCAAAAATAATGCCAAACAGTTTATTTATTCCCTAACATTTTAGTACAAAAATTTTGAAAATAATTTGCCGTTGCAAAACTCAAAGTAATTTGGCATAAAAATATAATCGCCAGCTGCCAATCAAACGCAGACGAGAAAACAGACGCGAAAACATGAACGCGACAGCCAGTCGTCATGACCCATTAAAAATCTATTTTTAGAATCACAACCATTTGCTCGAAAGAGTTAATAGCTTTTTATGTACATAGAATCATTATAATTGCTAACGGTTGTTCCCCCATTTTTTTTTAATTGATTAATTATTTTTTTTATTTATACTGTAATCTGCTAGAAATATATTTTGGTAATAATTCTGAAAGAGTACTCTCTTAAATAAATAAATTATACTGATAACTGAGAGTTCAATACTTTAAGGGAAATACTATGAATTAAAATTACTTTTCAAAATTCCTGTAAAAAAGTTGATTTATTTTAAAAGTAGAACAGAATGCTTTTAATAAAAGAAAATGACATGATTTATGAATCAGTTTTGACTTGGAAAGAAACTGGGAAATTCTATTTAATTAAGTGAATTATTTAAATTTTCATATATATATATATATATATATATATATATATATATATTATTCTTTAATAATATTAATATATTTTTGCTTTATTATTACACATTTGTAAAATTAATTTAATTTTCATAGAACATACGTGTGAATACACTCACACAGTATATCTGTATTCGTTGGGTAGACATATATGCAATACATCTGTGGCTTTGGCAAAATATTAAAAATTCGTTCCACACTCCACTCACCCTTAATGCGCATACTCAGAATATTGTTAAAAAAAAAAAAAAAAAAAAAAAAATACAAATATACTACTTACATAGGTAATACAAGATCATTTAAACTTATCGGCGGAACTCCACTAGAGAGTCTACAAACAATAAAATACTCTCGAATATTTCTCAAAACACTCACACGAATTGGCGAGCAACATACTTTTCTACCAAATGCAAGTAATATTAATGCGTTTTAGAATCTTTTAAAAACAAATATTATACAAGCTAGTACAGTATATGTGCAGCGTCTAGAATAAACAGTGTGGCAATCGTCTATAACCGTGATGTTAAAATGATGCTACAAAAATTAAGCTTACCCAGATGTCGCTGTGATCGAAGCTATTGCTCAAATCGAAGACCTGATTGGCATTTCCCAGTTTCGGCAGTTTAATCACGTGATCTAAGCATATAATTAACCAATAGGGAGTCTCGGTTTTGTTGTCGTGACACTAGCTTCGATTACAATGACATCTGGTGACAGGCTTAATTTTTTAGAACAATTTTATTCGCCGCTTTCCACACTGTTTATTCTAGTCGCTGTACTATATGCATGTGGCCTTTTATTAACATTTTGACTGCCAAGCCAAAATTGCAATTGTTCACAACGGTGCCGAAAAGTTCTGTTGTGTAATTTGTATTTTCTTCGACATAAATATATATATATATATATATATATATATAATCAATACGATTCATTTTTCAACACATGGGGAGATTCTCATTCTCCAACAAACAAACTCCAGTACGATTTTCATGTAACTGATATCGCTTTTATAGCCAAGGACTGAACTGTTGAAAATCCATGGCTATCATATCTAATAGAGAGTGTCCCAACGGAAACGTCACTGGTTATGAAATATGATAGCATTTGCAGTCAAAGTGTTAAAAGTATTTCATTTTAGCATTAAAAAAAAAAAAAAACTTTTATTTTTTTCTATTATATATATATTTTTTCTAATCCTGTGAGTTGCAAATATTTAAATTACTGTCATATAGAGATTTAAATAATACATACTATTTGTTTTTAATTGGTAATAATAATAATAATAATAATAAACTGTATTGTGGAAGTATGAAACATTTATTTTTACTTTACTTTAAGTTGACGATTAAAATGAATTTTACAAATTCAAAAATTATATTAAGTTTAATTTTTTGTTGAAGACAATGTCTTTGAAAATTAACACGTGCAATGTTGATCGGATGTTTCGTAAAACAATAAATATATATTTGTGTACTAATTTGTGAATTTATCGATGCTTTATTTATTATTATTTTTTTTTAAATATTTTTATGTTTGAATACTAAATTTTTGCTTTTAATTTCAGCATTCGAACATGAAAAAAAAAAAAAAAAGGGGGGCTTGTTAAAAAATCTCTTCAAAAATTCTTTGGATACTCTGTAGTTAAAGAAAAATTTTCTTTTATCAATTGACAACTTTTCTACTAATTATCTACAAAAATTAACACATTGGACCTTCGGGGTATCGAACGCTCGATCACCGCGTTACTAACATGGCGCTGTAACTACCTGATCCACGGAGAGACAAGTGAAAAAGCTTATATTTACCTTAAAAGTGATTCACATTTTTTATTAACTTGAGATTCACAAACATAGCGTAGTGAATGACAGTAAGTACATAAGAATTTGGGGAAAAAGAGAAAGTTTTCAAAAACCTTAAATCTCAGTACATTTAGAGATTTTTTCCACTAATTTCGTTTTCGCGAGTGTGACATTGAATGTCATAGGTCCTCTAAAACAAAGTCAAACAATAGATATTTAGAAATAAATCTCCATAAATTAATTTTAAGCCGTGAATATTTTATTGAAATATAAAAGCATGAAATAGAGGACAACCCAGATTAGATCTGTAATTGATGAATTCACTATAACAAAAGGTGGTGGAGCAGAGATAGCGATTATAGATTTAAAAAACTACATGTTGATGGTCGGTGATATTAGTGGAAGTGTCGAATCGAACCAAGATCGCTAACCTAGTTTTTTCGCCAGATCTGGCAGTCCTACGAAATTATCAGTTAAACTTGCCAAACAAAACTTTATTTGTCTTAGAGTTAAACCAATTACAATTTTGGAATTTAGGAGAGACGATGTTGGGATATTGCAACCCTAAGTTTGGCTTGATTATTTGAGCCAAGAAAAACGGTTAGCAGGTGCAAATAATTACATTAGCTATTGCGACATAAAGTCTGAAGAATAAAATATTTATATTAGATCTAACCGTTATTGATTTCCTTTTATGTTTTTTGGAGTTAAACAAAATTTAAAAAAATTATAACTGCAATCGTTTAATGTATTTTAATAGCTAGAATTATAAATAGATTTATTCTGAATTGCTATTAAAAAAAATGATTCTTTTCGGGAAATAAAAATTAAATTGCATTCTAGATCCCTCATATATAAAATGCATTACGTTAAAAACATATCAATGAATTTATTACTGAATTCTTTCTTAATCTTAATAAAGATTATTTATTTTAATTTCTACGTAGGAATGTAATAATTTTGAAATAAA